>JABUQX010033422.1:70000-100000 GCA_015478945.1 Trachelipus rathkii
CTCTAACCCTAACCTTTTGCTCTTGTCTGAGACTCAGATGGCTAAGAATTCACCCTCTAACTCGTTTAACGTATCTAACTATAACTTATTTCATAATTTCCGTCTGAAGGGTGGAGTGTGTGCCTATGTAAACATTAATACTCCTGTAACACGTCTCGTGAATCTCGAATCTCCTAACTTCGATGTTCTGTGGCTTAAAATCTTTCTTCCTTCTACTACAATAATCTTGTGTTTCTGCTACTGTTCTCCTAACAGAACAGATTTTCACTCTTTCTTTGAATATCTTACTACCTCTCACGAGACTGTTATATCTTTCATCCAAATACTGAGGTCCTCTATTTAGAGAATTCTTCAATGTACATAACACTGAATGGGTGGGTCCTCTCATACTGATTTAGGAGGGGAGGAGGCCGAATCATTTCAGCATTCTCAACGATCTGGAGCAACTAATCAAAAAACCTACACACATTCCGGATCGTCTCCAACCAATTCTTGAACACACTTGACCTATGTTGCCCCTCCCCTCGTGCAACTATATATTCTCTATGACTCAATACTAACACTTTCCCTTTAGTGTTGGAAGCACGCACATGTCCAACTTATTTCGAAAAAAGGAAGCCGCTCTGATCCTTCTAACTATCGCCCTATAGCTCTCACCTGTATTCTATCTAAGATCTTTGAAACCCTTCTTAACTCTCACTTCTTAGACCATCTGGAATCTCATTCTCTTTTTTCCGATCACCAGTACGGTTCGGCGTTCGAGGCCCACTGGTGATATACTCTTCCTATTTAACCGATTTGGCGGTTTTCCACCCTCAGAACTACGGGGAGACTTTGCGGTGGCGCTTGGACATATCCAAAGCATTTTGACCGGGTATGGCAACTGTCACTGCTCTCCAAGCTCCCCTCCTTTGGGTTTCTCCCTTCTCTTTGCTTTACTTATGTCTAGTTTTCAAGTCGCTCAATATCGGCTGTGGTTGATGGCGACTTCTTCTTCTTTTTCTGTTAATAGTGGTGTTCCTCAGGTTCTGTCTTATCTCCTACTTTAGTCCTACCCTATCTTTCATTAATGATCTTCTCACCTGCACATCTAACCCTATCCACTCATATGCCGATGACTCGACCCTTCATTCTTCAACTCATTTCAATTCTGCTCCCTCTTTTACTTCTAGAATTGCCTCTCGTCTTAATCTTCCGATTCTATTCTCGCTGATCTGGATAGAATTTCCGATTGGGGTTGCCTCAACCTTGTGAAATTCACCTATTTAAAAATTCAATTCTTCCAATCTTCTCTCTAAAATACCTATAACTTTCCTAAATTTTTTGCTGATTCTCCAGTCCCCCTGTTTACAATATAAATATCCTTGGCCTTAAACATAAACAAAATGTCTTGAAACCTCACATCACAACGGTTGCTAGGGCGGGCCTCAAAGAAACTGGAATTTCTGTTTATGTTGAGAGCTTTTTTCCTCTTCAGTTACTCCAACTATACAAGGGTCTCATCCACCTTGTATGGAGTACTGTTCTCATATCTGGGGCGGGGTCTCACCCGGCTTTTGGACAGGGTCGAGTCAAAAAGCCAAAAGACTTATAAACTGTTCTGTAACTTTCAGTTCACTTGATCTTCTCTTTGGTGATGTTGGTGCTTTTATCACTTGTTTATAAGTATAACAAGCGGCAAGTGTTCGAGGGAACTTACCACTGCGTACCACCACCTTTACGACGCCCTCGTAGCACAGGGGGTGCTCAGCACATGAGTTTTGTGTTGATGTAGGTAACCCCAGGCTAGTTCGCTGTGGTGCTTCCTTCTTTCCCGCCACATCTGTTCTGTGGAATTCTTCTAAAATCGTGTTTCCTGCTGAATTTAATCTCCCTCACTTTAGAAAGCTCCATGCGTCTGTGCTCATCTGCGTAATTTGCGCTAGTGGATGAAATTTTAGCGTGCAACACCCTTCCCTGAATAGGCTCTGCCCGGAGTGGTGGTGACAACTGTAAAAAATAAAAATAAAAAATAAATAAAAAAAAATATAAACGTATTTTCGATAATAAAAGTTGAATTGAATCTTAAGTGTTAGTTATTGATAAAAAAAAGCGTTACTATGCACTTAATAAAGTTACATTTAATCACGGTTTATAAGGCCTTAGTGATTATAAGTTTTAACACTTTTTTAAACGTTAACACTTAATGCAAACAAGAAGGAAGTTCTTTAAGAAAACATCCACTTCTTTTTAACGACTTAACGATAAACAAAATTTGACTTTTAATTTTCAGGACGAGTTCGATTAGCGACTTAACAGCACGAGGTTTCAAACGAAAAAGCTTTGATTTTGAATAAAAATTCCAGCACATCAACTCCAGCTATTTAAGTTCCTCAAAAGTGGTATTTCGGTTTCATGATTCCAATATTTACAATTTAAAACACATAACATCTTTTAAGGATAAATATAGTTTGGCAAAGAGTTAATAATTGAAATGCATACGAATTTGAGACCAAAAGCATATTCAAGCGCAAACTTTCATTACGAAATATTTTAAGCTCTCGATTCGCATTCCAATTTTAATACACTGGGCGGGGGCGATGGCACGGATTTCGACGAATTCGTGTCATTTAAAAAAAACAAAAAACAAAACAAAAGAATTTGATTAATCAGAACTCTCGGATGATTCCGATTCCGATTCCGATTCATTACCGATATTCAAAAATTTCGAACGTGCTACTATAGCTGCTTTCCTTCTGGGACGCAATGAATTTGCAACCGCGGGAGTATCATTAATTGTGGTAGGGGCAGGAATTGTTACTTGCTGAGATGATGGTGGTAGTGGAACCATTGAATTTGAAGCAGAACTATTTCCTTGAGATTTGACTTGATTTCCACTATGTGTTAATGATAGCTCTAAAGGGAATAAATGCTTTATGGGGTAAACATTCATTTGACCTCCAGGAGTTCGAACCTGGACTGAGCGAACCTTATTATCATCTCCATAAATAAGCAGTTGAATAATGCCCATTTGCCAATAAGGTCGCTCTTTGACCGGACTTTTAATAAGTACGATGTCTCCTACTTTCACCCTATTTTTCCATGAGACTTGATAGAGGTCTTTTCCCATCTCTCTCAAACTTAATAAATACTCATTATACCACCGAGTCCGGAAGTCTTCGAATATTTCAGTAGATCGTTTAAGGGATTGGATTAGCTCTTCTCTTGAAGGGGAATCTGTAGGAATGCTCATTTAATACGATACTTGAATTAGCTAACGGTTTTAAAAAACAGTTAGGAGTGAGAGGCACTATATCATTATCCGAAGAAGTATATGTTAATGGTCTCGAATTGATAGCATTAGCAATGTCTGCCAATGCTGTTGTGAAATCGAAATATTCCAAATTTTTACGTCCAACAGTCTTATAGAGACAATTTTTAACAGTCCGAATTGACCTTTCCCACATACTTCCCATCCAAGGGCTGTATAGGGGAATGCGGATATGTTTAATGTGATTTTTACGCAAAAATTCGGAACCCACCTCTGATACAACAAACTGCTCGAGAGCATCCGCACCTTTATTAAAAGACCGGGCATTGTCGCTATATAAAAATTCAGGGACTCCAAACCTAGCCACAAAGCGTTGGAACGATTGAACGAATGCCCTAGCAGACATATCTGGGATAAGATCCAAATAGACACAACGAATATTGAGGCAGGTGTAAAGAAGAATATACATTTTTTGAGGTTGGGTGGATCCTTTAATTTTAATGAAAAAATGTTTAGTAAAATCCACTCCAACATTTGAGAAAGGACGATAGAAATTGACTTGCGCTTTTGTGAAATTAGTAAATTTTGGATAAGAATAAGAAAAGCTGTTGAACTTTGTACAAGTCACACATTCCGATAAAACTCTTCTTATTGTATGACGAGCTGAAGTTATCCAGTAGCCCTTTAATCGAATGAAGGTCAAAGTAGCTTGAATGCCAAGATGTTTACAAGAAACATGTGCATCTCTGACAATCAGGGTGGTAAGATGATGAGACTTGCCAAGGACTACTGGATTGACTATCTCGAAACTATAGTAGTTAGTGCGAGACAACCGTCCTTTACTTCTTATAAGACCCAAATCGTCCAAAAAGAAGTTCAGGCGAGAAACTAAATCAGGTGGTTTTGAAGAAGTTGATCCCGATTGAATCTCTCTCAAAAAACGAAGTTCGACAGGAAAGCTTTCTTGTTGCATAATCTTGAGCAAGAAAAGTCGAGCTTTCCTATCATTTTCAATAGGATCGATGGAAGATGTGCCGAATTTGTAGAGTAAAGCACATACTCTTAACAAAGTTGAAAGGGAAGAATACTTGGTCATGTCAATAATAGGAGGAGGTGGAGCTTGAATGACTGTGAAGGTAGTTGAAAGCCCTTCCTGCACACTCCTTGTTTGCTGATAACTAGGCCAATACACTTGGTCATGTTTAAGCCAAGCTGGTCCATTCTTCCATAGTTCGAGCTTCTTCATGAATTCGCGACAGGACAAACCACGAGTTATAAGGTCTGCAGGGTTTTCATCTGTTTTGACGTAGTTAAATGAGATCGGTATTAAATTATCGTTTCTCATAGATGAAACCATACTCTTAATGTCCTGTATACGATTCCGAACGAAAATTTGTTTTGTCCTGCTACCTCCTCCAGCTACCCATGCAAGAACGATTTGGGAGTCAGAGAAGACGTTGACCTTACTAAATTCAACCTCTTGTAGGCTAGTCACGATCTGCGGAAGGCATTTAAGCGCCAGAAAGATGGATAAAAGCTCTAAACAAGGAAGGGTTTTTCCCTTGAGAGGAGCTACTTTAGATTTGGCCCACATTAACGAAGGACCTTGTTCTGGGGAGGTGATGTAAGCCGCAAATCCATAGCTCTTTGAACTAGCATCGCAAAAGATGTTAAGGGTTGCTTTAGTCGATGAGGTATCAAAACAAAAACGATTGAACGATAAACTCTTAAGAGAGTCAAGATCGGCCCTTAATTTTTCCCAATCCTCCTTTATTTCAAGATCGATAGGGTCATCCCAACTCATTTGTTTTTCCCATATACGTCTCATCAAAAGTCGACCTCTCAATGTGACAGGAAGAAACAATGAAAGAGGATCAAAGATTTTATTAACTTGAGAGAGCAGATCTCTTTTTGAACTGACTGATGATAACTCAAAGTCTGCGAGTCTCAGGGTATCATTACCAGGATGGTAAAGGTAACCTAGAACTTTTTCCTCTTCGCAGTTATGGGAAGAAAACATGTTATCCTGTTTTATTTGAGCCTTAAGATCTGAATGGTTAGTGTTCCAAGAACACAAGTTGAATCCTCCTTCCTTCATTCTTTGAACTGATGTGGTGTAAATGTTTCTCAGTACTTCTGGGGACGAGTGAGTGTAAATAAAATTATCTACATAAAGATTATTTATCAGAAGACGAGAGACTAAATCATAAGGATAGTTATTCTGAATGTGGTGTCTAATAACAGCTCCCAAAATGTAAGGAGAAACAGCAAGTCCGAATATGATGGTTGCGTACCGATAAGTAACAAGCCTGCCATCTTCTTCCCAGAAGAAACAAAACTTGTTACGGTCACTTTCTTGCTTGAGATAGATTTGTAAGAAAGCTTTAGATATGTCCGCAACAACCACATATTTATTGGTTCTAAAAGCTAAAAGAAGACGAAGAAGGGGAACCAACAAATCTATACCTGGATAACAGGCTTGATTAAGGGAAGGAGCTCCTTTTGTACGAAGACTGCAATTGAATACAGGCCTTATCTTAGTTGATACCTGATCAGCCATTCTTATGACAGGCCTGTGGGGAACCCATACATATTTATGGAAGTCCTTCGGAGATACTTTGATAATTTCAATTATGCCGTTTTTCAGCTGTTCTTTAAAGACATCACTGTATGCTTTGTCGAGTCCCTGATTGTTGAGACGATTCTTGACTCGTTTTAGTGTATTTAAAGCAACATTATAGTTGGATGGAACTTGATGCAGCAAATCCTGAATCCAAGGGATTTCGATGTGGTACTTTCCATCGATAAATTGAATGGAGTTGTGAATTTAGTTATAAATTCTTTGTCGGTAGTACCATAATCTTTTTCTTCCTGAATTCCCATGGACTCCAGACTGTACAGATGCTCCAGACCAAGTTCAGTATCCTTTTGATTCGAGGAAAGATCGATGACATCAGGGTAGGAAGGATGGGGATCTAGGATTGAGTTTACGAGGGTTTGAGGAGCGTTGACAAATTGGTAGGGCAATGAAGAGACAGACATTGTTAGTCATGAATCTTCCTCATCATGTTCTCGTGATGAGTTAACAGACTGCTTTCTGTACAGAAAGTCTTTTTGATGTGGAAGTAGAAAAGAATCCACAGGACCGAAAGGAACTAAACCGAAACAAGTTGAAATAGCACTTCCTTCCAAACATTCTACCATTTGGAAGTGCCTCATATGACAAAGAGCGTCAGTGCCAAGCAAAAGGTCGATGTTATTCACAGAGTCCCCATAAGGACCTACAAATGAGTTATCAGCTACTTTGTATTTTGACGAAATTCTACAAATAGCAGATGCCAGTCCATTAACAGTAAAACCCACATCTAAAGAAGGGTCTACAAGAACAGGAGTTGATATAAATGAATCACAACAACAGTTGAGGTCCAAATTAGCCAAATAAGAGGAACGAACCTGCTCTCCGATGAAGGTTTTGATGGGATTGTCAATCTTGGGTAATTGCTCACAATTGATGTTGAATTTATTGAGCAATCTTGGACTAGCATAGGTTCTCTGTGAACCTAAGTCGATCAATGAACGAACAGGCACAGACTTATTCTTGTGTCTTACTGTGATGGTGATGGTAGGTAAGATTTGGGAGGCAGATGACTGTCCGGTATTGATACATAAGTGGTTGCTAATACCAGAATTACTTTCTTCATCGGCATCTTTTCGATTGTTGTTCCGATGTTGAGTACGAATTTCAGATGGACAAAGAGCTGTGAGATGCTTTCTACTCTTGCAATTTAAGCAAGGGTACTTAAGGTTGAGTGTTTTTGCTGGACACTTATCCACCATATGTTTCAAGCTGGAACAGTTGCTGCACAGCTTAAGCACGACACATCTGTCCCTTTTGGCCTTAGGAGATTCATAAACTGTGCATTCTGAAAGGAAATGCTTCCCACTGCACAACTTACATTTAATTTCAGAAGATGCTTGAATATTTGACGAAGATGGAGATGATGTCTTTTTATTTACACTATCACCTTTAGATGTATTGAAAGTATGACTCTGTTCAGATGGTACAGAAGGAAACTTTTTCCCATTTCTGTTTCTCCTTTTTGAATCAAAAGAAGAACGAGAAGAACCAGAAGAGGGAGATTGAGTGTAAGATTTTGGAGTTCGAAATCTTTCCATATTATGAATGATTTGATTGTGTTCTTTGAATATGAGGTTGATGGAAGGATATTGTTCCTTCGTAGACAGCTTCAACTCTCTCAAAAATGAAATAGGAAGCTTATCAACCACGATATGACTTATTAACTTGCAACCGGATGAATCCTCTTGAAAAAAGTCAACTCCAAGTTCCTTAAGTTCCTTCAAGTTAGCTCGAACCTTTAAAATGAAAGACCGGACAGGTTCCAACTGTCTTCCGTCAAGAGGCGGAGCTGAATCTAACTCATGTAAAATAGAGTCGATAATGAATGCTTTATCTAGATAATGTTCCTTTAAGATGGTTAAGGCAACATCATAATTGTCATCCGTGCCTGACAAGAACTCAATGTCCTTCAGAGCATATCCTTTCAAATGTGATTTTAAATATTGAAGTTTGATGGCCTTTGAGATGTCTCTTCTCTCTCCATATACGTTATTGAAAGATTGGAGAAAAGAGCGGAAAGAATGCTTGTCTTTATCTCCCGAGAAATCTTCACACTTTAAGGCAGGAATCTTTAAGCTAGAAGGATAATGACAGCAATTCTCCTTTGAGTTTGACTTCTCTGAAGAGGCACTAGACGACTTTCTTGAATCTGAGTTATAACCATACTTGTCTTTTAACAAGTGAAGCGCTTTAGCCATCTTAATATGGTAGGTATCAGTGGCTGTAAGTTCTTCGTCAAGTATGGCTTGGTCAATTTTCGTATATTCAGCCCCCAATATTAAGTTTTCAATGATAGTGTCTTGAGCTTTAATTTCACTCATGACTGTTGTCACTTTTTCAAACACAGTTTTTACAACAACTGGATCGTAAAAGGTAGGAGAGTCCTCATCACCTTCCTCTTCTATAGGAAAGTGTTTACAACAGAGTGTAAGCTTTCTTCTTAAGTGTCCCCTTTTTAATCTAAGAGGACCCAAGTCTTTAAGAAGATTTGACTTGAGGCTGGATATTTCCTCTCCTGAAAGATCTGTAGGCATTTGGTCTTGAAAATCGGCAGCCTCTTTCAGATCTAAGTCTTGAATGATGTCCATATTGATAGTAGAAAGAACAAATCGAGAAAGAATGGAACGAATGAAAAATAATACACTAGTGCGCAGTAACTATGTCAAAAAATAACCACTGCGCATAGACTATGTCGAAAAACAACAACTGCACATAGACTATGTCGAAAAACAATCACCGCGCATAGGCTATGTCGAAAAACAACTACTGCGCATAGACTATGTCGAAAAATAAACCCTGGGCATAGACTATGTCGAAAAATAAACACTGCGCATAGCTTATGTCGAAAAACAATCACCGCGCAATCGATTGAGCAATGAAAAACAGTCACCCGCGCATACAAATGTCGCATGTAATACAGAAACTTATCGAATGCGCCTGCACTAATGGTCGAAAAAACAAACACCGCGCATAGGCTATGTCCAAAAACAAACACTGCACATAGACTATGTCGAAAAACAAACACTGCGCACAGACTATGTCGGAAAATAAACACTGCACATAGACTATGTCGGAAAACCAAAACTGCGCATACTCTATGTCAAAAAACAATAACTGCGCATAGACTATGTCAAAAAACAATCACCGCGCATAGACTATGTCGAAAAATAAACACTGCACATAGACTATGTCGGAAAACAAAAACTGCACATAGACTATGTCGAAAAACAATCACCGCGCATAGGCTATGTGGAAAAACAACTACTGCGCATAGACTATGTCGAAAAATAATCACCGCGCATAGGCTATGTAGAAAAACAACTACTGCGCATAGACTATGTCGAAAAATAAACCCTGGGCATAGACTATGTCGAAAAATAAACACTGCGCATAGCTTATGTCGAAAAACAATCACCGCGCATCGATTGCAATGAAAAACAGTCACCGCGCATACAAAATGTCGAATGTATAAGAAAATTATCGAATGCGCAATGACTATGTCGAAAAACAAACACCGCGCATAGGCTATGTCCAAAAACAAACACTGCACATAGACTATGTCGAAAAACAAACACTGCGCACAGACTATGTCGGAAAATAAACACTGCGCATAGGCTATGTCGAAAAACAAACACTGCGCACAGACTATGTCGAAAAATAAACCCTGGGCATAGACTCATGTGAAAATAACACTGCGCATAGCTTTATGTCGAAAAACAATCACGCGCATCTCTATTGGCAATGAACAGCAGTCCACCGCGCATAACAAAATGTCGAATGTAATAAGAAATTATCGAATGCGCAATGACTATGTCGAAAAACAAACACCGCGCATAGGCTATGTCCAAAAACAAACCCTGGGCATAGACTATGTCGAAAAACAAACACTGCGCACAGACTATGTCGGAAAATAAACACTGCGCATAGGCTATGTCGGAAAACGAACACTGCGCATAGACTATGTCGAAAAATAAACCCTGGGCATAGACTGTGTCGAAAAATAAACACTGCGCATAGCTTATGTCGAAAAACAATCACCGCGCATCGATTGCAATGAAAAACAGTCACCGCGCATACAAAATGTCGAATGTATAAGAAAATTATCGAATGCGCAATGACTATGTCGAAAAACAAACACCGCGCATAGGCTATGTCGAAAAACACTGCGCATAGACTATGTCGAAAAATAAACCCTGCGCATAGACTATGTCGAAAAACAATCACCGCGCATCGATTGCAATGAAAAACAGTCACCGCGCATACAAAATGTCGAATGTATAAGAAAATTATCGAATGCGCAATGACTATGTCGAAAAACAAACACCGCGCATAGGCTATGTCCAAAAACAAACACTGCACATAGACTATGTCGAAAAACAAACACTGCGCACAGACTATGTCGGAAAACAATCACCGCGCATAGGCTATGTCGAAAAACAAACACTGCGCATAGACTATGTCGAAAAATAAACACTGCGCATAGACTATGTCGAAAAACAAACACTGCGCATAGACTATGTCGAAAAACAATCACCGCGCATAGACTATGTCGAAAAACAATCACCGCGCATAGACTATGTCGAAAAATAAACACTGCACATAGACTATGTCGGAAAACAAAAACTGCACATAGACTATGTCGGAAAACGAACACTGCGCATACAAAATGTCGAATGTATAAGAAAAATATCGAATGCGCACTGTCTATGTCGAAATTATTTTAAAGTCTTAAATTGTAATAAACACGTGACTTTAAGTCGCTTTCAAATTAAAAAAAAATGTTAAGACACCTTTATCAAAAAATCAAAAAAACAAAAAAAATTTACTAGTAAATCTTTCAATCAATTATTATATATAATTGATACGCCCAACATATGGAAATAAATCGCGCTTGAATATGCCTGTCTAGTCTCAAACTCGATGCAAGAAAAAACTTTAAGTTTGCCTTTCATAAGGTTTACACAAATTTGAACAAATTTACAAAAAATTGATTCTTATGAAATATTGAAAAACTTCAAAAATTAACTAGCAATTTCAAAAATTGCAAACATTAACTAACAATTTCAAAAATTATTAAAATTGTATCTATGCGAGTAGAAATTTTACAGATACAACCTTAATACCATCGTAGTTATTATATTTGAATTAAGAATAGTAAATTTACGACAGTTAAACTGAATTAATAAATGTTATGTGTTTCAATGCATAAATATAATAAATGGAATTATCCACCTATGGTGAAAGGAACATAAAAAACTTACTTGTTGAAAAACTGAAACTTCTTATCCTAGTCCTGATTTCGGATTTGAAATTGTTAGTTTCAACACCGGTGCTATCAGTGTTAGTTTCACCGGCTTCTTAGCATAGGTAGAAATAATTCCTAACAATACGTATTGTCATAAACGTATTTTCGATAATAAAGTTGAATTGAATCTTAAGCGTTAGTTATTGAAGAAAAAAAGCGTTACTATGCACTTAATAAAGTTACACAAAAATCACATTATATAAGGCCTTAGTGATTATAAGTTTTAACACTTTTTTAAACGTTAACACTTAATGCAAACAAGAAGGAAGTTCTTTAAGAAAACATCCACTTCTTTTTAACGACTTAACGATAAACAAAATTTGACTTTTATTTTTCAGGACGAGTTCGATTAGCGACTTAACAGCACGAGGTTCCAAACGAAAAAGCTTTGATTTTGAATAATGATTCCAGCATATCAACTCCAGCTATTTAAGTTCCTCAAAAGTATTTCGGTTTCATGATTCCAATATTTACAATTTAAAACACATAACATCTTTTAAGGATAAATATAGTTTGGCAAAGAGTTAATAATTGAAATGCATACGAATTTGAGACCAAAAGCATATTGAAACGCAAACTTTCATTACGAAATATTTTAAGCTCTTGATTCGCATTCCAATTTTAATAATATATATATATATATATATATATATATATATATATATATATATATATATATATATATATATATATATAATATATATATATATAAAATAATATTTTTTTGATTTTTTTTATATAATATTATATATATATATATATATATATATATATATATAATATATATATATAATATATATATATATATATATATTATATATAATATATATATATATATATATATATATGATATATATATATATATTATAAAATAATATATTATATATATATATATATATATAATAGTATTCGCATATATATATATATAATATATATATATATATATTATATATATATATATAATTTTAGTTTCTGATCAGTAGAATATTTTATCGAATAAATGACTCTAGTCGCTATAGGGTCGACTCGTGGTGACTATCTGAGTTGATTGACTCAGTGATTTTCGTAAATTTGATGAGTTATTGAATAATGTCTCTACAATGTGTACATGATATGTTAAGCGACGAAAACAATGTGTTACGTTTCCTAAATTATTACCACATAATATTAGAAGAAAAAAAATGTGAAAAGTGTAATATTAATTGTTATATAACGAAAAGAGGTTCTAAATTTAATTTTAGATGTGTCAAATGTTTATGTTTTTTTTTTTTTAAACTCCTTCGAATTTCTGGCTATCGCAAATCCGTATCTCTTATGAAAATGTTGACCCTAGTACAGGAACACACACGAATAACATTTAAGGAACTTGGTTTCAGGTATTTTTCTTTAATTTTGTTTAGGTTAGGTTAGGTTAGGCTAGGTTAAGTTAGGTTAGGTTAGGTTAGGTTAGGTTAGGTTAGGTTAGGTTAGGTTAGGTTAGGTTAGGTTAGGTTAGGTTAGGTTAGGTTAGGTTAGGTAGGGTTAGGTTAGGTTATGTTAGGTTAGGTTAGGTTAAGTTAGGTTAGATTAACGTTACCGGTGATTCCTATCCCGCATACTCCACCATATACATCCGCTTAACCAACCGACTATCATCCATCTTTCCAATATGATAACGATTCAATACACTCGTTTATTTCATCATTTACGCATCTTTCTTCACCCCACACACTCACTCATATTTTATTAATTCTTCTCACACATAAACACACCATCTGCTACGTTTGTACTTTAGATTCTTTAACCTCTTATTACATCCCCATGGATTTACTGCAATACGTAAACGGCAACCAACATACCCTTATGAAAGAAATCTAGCACACTCAAGACTTAGTTCATTTGCATTCACTAAGGATTTAATTGCATCCGACACCAAAGTCTTATTCACAAATTTCCAACTACACTTAGCATTATCCGTTCCCTTTTCATTCATCATGTAACCTAAATATTTAAACTCAGATACTTGTTCCAAATGCTCACCATCCAGCATTTATTGCCAGATTCTTCTTTCATTTTTACCAAATATTTATAGGCTTATATAGGTTTATGATGTTAAACCAATATTATATTATTTTTCCAACACTCACTGGTCGGGGTACACGTTAAAGAATAAATAAATGTTATTTGCTTAAGATCTATAAAAAAGAAAATAATAAAAAAATCAATTAAAATCCGTTTGTGCCCCTTGAGTGAGCCAAACTCCTCCAATAATAATAATAATAATAATAATAATAATAATAATAATAATAATAATAATAATAAAAATAATAAAATAATAATAATAATAATAATAACAATAATAATAATAATAATAATAATAATAATAATAATAATAATAATAATAATAATAATAATAATAATAATAATAATAATAATAATAATAATAATAATAAGGTATATAATGCAGCAGAACAGTAAATTTTGTGAGTAACTAAAGGAGGCCTCCATAAAATGCACTTTTACTGTTTTTCCTCAAATTTGGTTAGTGACTTTTCATACACTTTTAAAAGCTAACTTGGACAGTAATTCACAGACGTATTTAGCAGGTTTTAAGATGGTGTCAAAAAAAATGCAAAAACATAAAAAAGAAAAAAAAAATTCTAAAGATATTAACTAGTATCATTATGTGGTATTGTAATTTTCATAAAATTAATATTAGTTAGAAAGGAAGAATCATGATTATTGTTGCTGCTTAAAATATAGTTTTGTTATTAACAATTATGAAATATTAGAAAATCATGTTTTATATTCGTTGTTCAAAGGACAAAATACTTTGTTGCAATTAATAACCCCATTTCAGATAGTAGGGAAATTACATCCTGTTTTAAATAATTTATTGATATATTGAAGTTGTATAAATATTAAACTATACAGTATAATATAAAACTCTATGTGTATTTATGTTATTAAATAATTAAACTGTAATTTTGCTACTCTGAATAAAAATTTTGAATTTTGAATTATTATTATTATTATTATTATTATTATTATTATTATTATTATTATTATTATTATTATTATTATTATTATTATTTTAATTATATTATTATATTATTATTATTATTATTATTATTATTATTCTTATTATTTATTTTTATATTATTATTATTATTATTTATTATTATTATTATTATTATTATTATTATTATTATTATTATTATTATTATTATTATTATTATTATTATTATTATTATTATTATTATTATTATTATTATTATTATTATTATTATTATTATTATTATTATTATTATTATTATAATTTTATTATTATTTAACATTATTATTATTATTATTTTAATTATTATTATTATTATTTATTGCTCTGGACGGCGTCGAGAGCAGACGTGTTTAACTCAGTGCTCCTTGAGTGCCAGATGTGCAGAAACGAGTGAGTGAAAAAATTGCCCCTCAAATTAATAATAACAGTATCAATTGGTGAGGTAAAAGTGCTAAAAACGCTAAGTGAGTAAATATTCTACACAGCATTCAGAATATTGGTAATATTGTCATTGTAGTGCATTGAATCAATATAAACGTGAATAAAAATGGCGGGAAACAGAAATAACAACAACAACAACAACAACAAAACAACACAACAACAAAACAAAACAACAACCACACAACAATAACAACAACAACAACGGAAATAACAACAACAACCGAGGGAGGGGGAGAGGGAGAGGGAGTGATAGAGGGAGAGGGAGGGTAAATAGGATTGAAGAGGAAGAACAACTTTCTTTTGATGATAGCTTGACCGAAAGTCAAGAAACCGAACTCCTTAATTCCCCTCTCTCCCAAAGCTACAATCCCATTGAAAATGAAACTGCAACTCTGGATTTACTTACGATCATCAATAATCTAAAGGAAGAAATTGCATCAATTAAAGCATCATTTAATGAAGAATTGAATACTATCAAAAACGCCTTTAACGATTTCAAACAGCAAAAAAATAATGAGATCGCTGAATTGCAGGTCAAGCTAAATAACTCTGAACCAGAAATCAATGAGGTTATCAGTCCCAGCGCTAATTCTCAATTATCAGAAATAAGGAGTACGATTAAAACTATAGAGGAGTCTCAAGAGTTGTTACAACAAGAAAACGTGAAAAATATATGCGTGATAAGTGGGGCTGGGATACCTGTATCAAATGAAGGGGAAGTCTGTAAAGAGACCGTTACTCGATTGCTTGAACAAAAATTGAAAATCCACTTACCTCTAATGCAATAACTGAGGCATACCGATTAGGTGAAAAAAGAGCAGAAAATACTGATAAACGACCTATTCGATTTAAGGTTAATGATGACTCAACTAAAAGTCGGTTAATATCAGCTTGCATAAGAGAAAAGCCGGATATATTCATCAATGAATTCCTAACAACAAGAAAGAAAAAGCTATTGGAACGCGCTCTGAAAATAAGGAAAGATCATAGGAACATTATATATGCCTGTTATTTTAAAAGCGGAGTTCTCCATATTAAGAAGAGCGCTAATAGTGAATCTATAAAAATCAAAAATGAAGACGAATTAAACAGCTATTTGACCTCCGTTAATGTAACGCCTGTCTAATAAAAGGAGTAGGGATTTATGTACTGAAAATCGACAATATTATTAATATAATATGAGTTCTAGCGATATAATTTATTATTATTATTATTATTATTATTATTATTATTATTATTATTATTATTATTATTATTATTATTATTATTATTATTATTATTATTATTATTATTATTATTATTATTATTATTATTATTTTATTATTATTATTATTATTATTATTATTATTATTATTTATTATTATTGTAAATTGTAAGCTTGTTAATAGTAGTTATCGAATATAGTTTATAATTATGGTTATTGTTTTATTATAATGATTATTATTAATATTATTATATTATTTCTTATATTATTATTTTATTATTTTATTATATTATTATTCTTATTAATTATTATTATTATTATTATTATTAATTATATTATTATTATTATTATTTTGTTATTATATTATTATTATTATTATTATTTATTATTATTATTATTATTATATTAATTAATTATTATTCTTATTATTATTATTATTATTAATTATTATTATTATTATTATTATATTATTATTATTAATTATTATTATTATCATTATTATAATGATATTGCTTGGTATTTAGTATTCATTATGACTATTAAGCTCTTATTATTATTATTATTATTATTATTATTAATTATTATTATTATTATTATTATAATTGCCAATAATTAATATTATTATTATTATTGTTGTTATTATTATTGTTATTATTATTATTATTATTATTACTAGTATTATTATTATATTATTAATATAATTTAGCACTAGATTTAATATGGTACATTTGGGGCACTTAGACAAATCACTGTTATTTAGAATACAAGCTTGATATATATTGAATTTGAATAATTGTTTAAACTTTTATATTTTCTAATTTTCTTTCCCATTCGCTATATTCTTTCTTTCTCTTATCTTATTATCATTATTATCTTATTCTCTTATCATTATTATAATTATCATTATTATTATTATTATTATTATTATTATTATTATTCTTTTTATTATTATTATTATTATTATTATTATTAATTATTACTTTTATCATTATTATTATTAATTATTATTATTTTATATTATTATTATTATTATTATTATTATTATTATTATTATTACTATTATTATTATTATTATTATTATTATTATTATTATTATTATTATTATTATTATTATTATTATTATTATTATTATTATTATTATTATTATTATTACTATTATATTATTATTATAATAATTATTATATTATTATTATTATTATTATTATTTATTATTATTAATTTTATTATTAATTATTATTATATTATCAGAAATAAATATTAGTAATTTTTCCAGTATTATTTATTATTATTATTATTAGTTAAATATGAACGCAGCCAGAAGTTGGGACGAAATTCCTTTTAATAATAAGACCCATAATACTGAATATACCTCTCCGGACTTATTAAAAAAAACAATTAATATAACATCTGAAAGAAACAATTTTGCATTGTTACATCTTAACGTAAGAAGTATTCATAAACATTACGAAGATTTCCTTAATTATTTAGGCTATCAAAATATTAATCCCGATGCTGTCGTACTAAGCGAAACTTTTCTTAATGAATTCAATAAAGAGCTGTATACACTGCCAGGATATAAGGGATTCCACATTATTAGACCAGGAAATAAAAGAGGAGGGGGAATCTCTCTTTATTTAAAAAATGATATCTGCGATAACCCAAAAGTAGAATTCTCACAAATCGACGACACTATAGAAGTTCTTGCCGTTCGTGTTGTGAATAAATCTTTTAATATGATAGTAGTGGGCTTATACCGACCCCCAAACGCGTCGAAAAAGGAATTTATAAAATCTCTCGAAGTGATAATGCAAACATACTTGCGTAATACAAAGGTAATAATTGCCGGTGATTTCAACATTGATTTAGGTAATAATAGTTCCTCTTCTGGGAACAATGCTTTATCAAATGTAATGATGTCAAATGGAATGATTAATTACATAACAGTACCGACCCGACCTAATACAATTAAGAACAGGAATCCAACTTTAATCGACCATGTATGGAGTAACATTGAGGTTGATATCAAATCTTTTGTAATCAAGACAGATATTTCGGATCATTATCCCTGTTTTGTAAAATTCCGTATCGATAAAACACAAACTCTTACCACTATAAAATACAGACAAGATGACGAAAACTGCCGGCGAAATTTTAGAAATAAAATAAATGAGATTGATTTTTCATACATACAAAATGAAGAGATAGACATTCATTCTAAATTTAACTGCTTTTTAGACTCCTTAAACACGAGCTATAATGATTCATTCCCAATAAAAACCAAAAGATTAGGCCCAAAAAGGATTAAGAATCCGTGGATTACACCTGGAATAATAAACTCTATAAATCAAAAGCATAAACTCTATAGAAATTATAAAATAGGCATCATACCCTTTCAATTATATAATAATTATGATAAACAATTAAAAATCGTAATGAAGAAAGCAAAGAGGAAATATTATACAAATAAATTTAGTGTAGTATATGATGATTCAAAAACTACATGGGGTTTAATTAACAAATTAGTCAACAAAAATAATTCAAAAACAATCAAAATAAATGAACTAAAAATAAGAGGTGAAATAATCAAAGGACAAAAGGAAATTGCCGACCAACTCAATAAGCACTTTGTAAACATTGGTAAGCAAACTGCGGTAGGCAGGCCTCCAAGTCAAACCGCATTTGAGACCTACATGGGACAGTGTGGCTCTCGCTTCTCTTTTCAAAATATTGTGGCTTCAGAAGTCAAAGCGATAATCACTGAACTAAAAAATAAGAAATGCGATCTTTTTACCATTCCAAACCACATTTACAAAACAATTGCCGACATAATTGACTCTCCTTTAAAAGACCTTTTTAACATCTCCCTTCACACGGGAATTTTCCCCGAAACTTTAAAAGTCTCACGTGTCACTCCTGTTCATAAAAAAGGGGATAAACATGATCCTTTAAACTATAGACCGATCTCAATTTCACATACGATTAGCAAATTATTTGAAAAATTACTGTTGAAGCGCATGACAGAATACCTTAATATGAATAACATTCTTAATGACCTTCAATTTGGCTTTAGGAAAAATAGGTCTACAACTGAAGCCCTTGTTTGTTTGACACGGAAAAAATATATGAAAATATAGACCATAAAAATTCATCAGCGCTTATTCTATTGGATCTTACGAAAGCTTTTGATACAATTGATCATCATATACTTCTGAGAAAAATGTATAAAATGGGAATTCAGGGAAACACACTACAATGGTTTAAAACATATCTAGAAGGGAGATCACAGTATATCAAATTGGGTGAAATATGCTCGGATAAACTGCAAATAAATTGTGGTGTTCCACAAGGATCTATACTAGGCCCTTTACTATTTACTCTTTATACTAATGACATGTTCAATTCACACGACTTTTTCATGGTTGCTTTTGCTGATGACATATCAATATTAATAAGTGATAAAGATCCTAACATACTATCAGAGAAAACGATAGACACATTAAATAAGATTGCAACATGGATTGATTATAACAAACTTACGCTAAATGTACAAAAAACTTCATACATTCTTATTAGCAATAAAACTATAACTGATAATTTCAACATAAACATAAAAGGAGTTAAACTGAAACGAGACACATATGCAAAAATACTTGGGGTAATAGTTGATGAAAAATTAACATTTAAAGAACATATTAAACAGTTAGTGAGTAAACTAGCAAAGTACATGTACATACTAGTCAAATTAACAAAATACATTCCTCTATATATACTGAAAAAGATATATTATGCTCAAGTGCATCCACTTTTATTATATTGCCTCCCAGTTTACGGCATAGCAAATAAAACAGTTATTCAACCGCTTATAACTATGCAAAAACGTTTTATACGACTCCTAAGCGCTGCTAGAAGCTTCTATGATCATACAACACCTTTATTTAAAAAACTTAAAATACTGCAGTTTGAAGACCTGTTAAAGCTATCTCTTTTAAAAGAGCAGCAAAAGATCATAAATAATAAAGCCTGCAACTTCCTATTATCTAATTTTCAAAATAATCAGAATCGAAGAAGTAGAGCACTACGAAATAGGTCGCATATTAATCCCCCTTTTTTAAGATTAGAAAAAGCTAGACAAGCAGCTAGCTATAAAGGTGCTAAACTTTATAACGAATTACCGCTTAATTTAAAAAATGAAGAATCCTTAAAAACATTTACAATTAAAGTGAAAAAACGTTTTATTGATAAGTACTAATATTATTATTATTATTATTATTATTATTATTATTATTATTATTATTATTATTATTATATTATTATTATTATTATTATTATTATTATTATTATTATTATTATATTATTATTATTATTTATTATTATTATTATTAAATTATTATTATTATATATTATCTATTATTAATATTATTATCTATTATTTATTATTATTATTATTATTATTATATTATTATTATTATTAATATTCTTATATTATTATTATATCTATTATTAATTATTATTATTATTATTTATTATTAAATATTATTTATTATTATTATTATTACTATTATTATTATTATTATTATTATTATATTATTATTATTATTATTATTATTTTATTTTAATTATTATTATTATTATTATTTATTATTATTGATTATTTTATTATTAATTATTTATTATTAATTATTATTATTATTATTATTATTATTATTACTATTATTTTTATTATTTTATTATTATTAGAAATTATTATTTATTATTATTATTATTATTATTATTATTATTATATTTATTATATTATATTATTATTATTTTATTATTATTTTATTATTATTATTTATTATTATTATTAATTATTATTATTATCATTACTATTATTACCTTTTTTTCTTCGTATTATTATTATTATTAACACATCTTGAAACAAGTGGAATATAACAGTAAGTTACTGACCAAGGTATATTTCAAGTTGTAAATGAAAAGCCTAAAAAAAACCGTGGTTAACCGCAAAAATCCAATACTAATGAATTTTGTCAGCCAGCTGTAAACTATACGTTCATATCGCTACTATTATTATTATTATAATATTATTATTAATTATTATTATTATTATTATTATTATTATTATTATTATTAATTATTAATTATTATTACTTATTATTATTATTATTTAGTTATTATTATTATTATTATTATTATCTTTTTATTATTATTACTGTTATAAATTCTTTTCCTTATCTTTTTCTTTTTCTCTTTCGTTTTACTATTATTAAAATTATTTTTATTATTAATATTATTAATATTATTAATATTATTAATATTAATAATATTATTATTATTATTATTATTATTATTATTATTATTATTATTATTATTATTATTATTATTATTATATATATTTATTATTTATTATTATTATTATTTAATATTATTATTATTAGTATGTATTATTATTATTTATTATTTTTTATTTAATTAATTATTATTATTAATTATTATTAATTATTATTTTAATATTATTATATTATTAATTATTATTATTATTCTTCTTATTTTTATTATTTATATTATTATTATTATTATTATTATTATTATTATTATTATTACTTATTATTATTGATTATTATATTATTATTATTATTATTATTATATTATTATTATTATTATTATTATTATCTACTGAATAATGCCACGTATTATTATTTAATTATTTTTCTTAATTATTATTTTATTATTATTATTATTATTATTAATTATTATTATTTTATTCATTTATTATTATTCATTATCATTATTATATTATTTAATTATTTTTTGTTCTATTCACTTCCTAGACTATACATACTCTCTCTACTAAACTAATCATCAATATAAATAATAAATAATATTTATTTACGAATAACAATAATAATAATAATAATAATATGTAATTATTTATTGTTTTTGAAAGTCTACATTAGGTGATTATTAATTAATAACGTTAACATTATTTAATATCAAACGTTTTCAAAGTATTAATTAGGATTTATTAATATATCGTTATTCAATTATTGAAATTATTTTATTGATTTTTGATTTTACTATAAATTTATTTTTCAATAATAATAATAATAAATAATAATAAATATATTATAATATATATTAATTATTATATTATAATAATAATATATATATAAATAATATATATTTATTAATAATAATTTAATTATTATTATTAATAAACTAATATAATATAATTAATAATAATTATAGTGGCGATATTATTCATTTATGTATTAAGATTTAATATAATTAATATAATATATATATTATAATAATATAATTAAATTTATATTATTTAATCAATTTACTTAGATTATAGTTTAATATCATTAAAAACAAATTTAATATAATTTAAATTTAATTAAATTTATATATATAAAATTAATATAATATATAAATTAATTAATTTTAAATTTAATATTTAGCACTAATTTTGAAATAGTACTTAAATAATATTTTAATAAGTAATTACATAACATATTTAATATGTATTAGTTAGAAATTATAGAGAATTAGTAATATAGTAACTTTGATAATAAATGAATTAATCACAATAGTGAATTAATTAATATATATCAATATGTAATTACTAAATAATTAATAATATATTAATTAGATATAAATAATTATATAAATAATACAATTATTGTTACTATTAGAAAGGAAGAGGCATCGTTGAGTAGATATAATGATGCTAAATGTATAAATGTTATAAATAAATAAGAATAGATAATATTGTATTTACAGTGAGGCTATAAGAGGGCTAATCAAATCTATGATGATGATCAATAAAGTATAGCACGTACATTATAATTCAGATAAGGAAGTTGAAATTAGATAAATCTCTCAATTATACTCAGATTGATTATATTGCCATAATTGTATTAATAGTAAATTAAGATACTATATTATATATAGTATTCTCTGGTATTTTATATATAAGGATAAAATTTGTCACAGCCTATTCTGATATTAAAATTTTTTTCGAAATATTTGAATATATTTATTATTATTATTATTATTATCTTATATTTATAATTATAATATGTATTTAATATACAATCTATTATTATTAATTTAATATAGTAAAACGATATAATATGAGTAAATAATTAAAGATATATCGATTAAAGATAATTTATAACATATGATAATATTATTCTATAAGAATAATTACTAATAAACTTATAAATAATAAATATAATATTATATATATAAATTACTTGGACATAATAATAATATGAATAATAATAATATTATTTATATAATCATATAATAATAATAATAATAATAATGATATATAATTAATATATATATATTTTTTAATTATAATAATTATAATAATAAAGTTTAGTCGAGATATGATTCGTATATAGTTTTCAGTATTTTATTATACTATATTTATTTATCTCACCCTTATTTTCAGTTTACTTATTATGGGGATGTATGTGGCTTATATTTGGGTTCTGTGATTTGTTTACGTACCTGATGGAGGTTACTCGTAGGTATAATTTAATTTCTGGAGCATTTTCTTCTAACCTTTATTTATTCCTTCACCCTAACTTCTCTAATATCCTTCCACTATTCACTTAAGTCATGTTATACTACTATTCTTTTAGGTGTATATCTAGTTTATTGTAGATCAGTCCCGAATCTCAGGAGTTGTATCATCGCGAATGAAATGTCTCTTAGCTCTGATGTGGTAGTTTGCAATATATCCTCCTAGTTATACTAGTAACAGGTTGTACACAATTGCCGCATTAGGTATTATTTATATTATTCATTGTTTATTATATAATTGTATACTACTAATATATTAATTTATATATTTCATAATTTCTTATTATTTTTATACATTATTAATTATTATCTATTATTAATTATTATTATTATTATTATTATTATTATTATTATTATTAAATTGAGATTCGATATTATTAGAAAAAAATAATTCAATGATTTTAATTTTTAAACTAAATATTTTTAAATAATTTTTTAAAAAATAACTATATAAAAAAAAAAAAAAATTGACAAAGAATATTGAAACTGAATGGTTTATCATTCATTTTAGAAGCAAAATAGTTATCCCTAAACTTGGAAAAAAGTTTTATAAATTTTTATACTTGTTTTGATTTAGAAAAGAGTTTGCTAAATTTTTAAAATACTATTTAAATATTCAATTAACAATAACCAATTGTTTTAAAAACGATATTTCTGAAAAAGTTGTAATGAATTTTGATTTCAACACTTAAAAACTTATCATTGTGGCTAAAGATATTTCTGGGTTGAAAACATAAAATAAATTATATATAATATATATATATATTATATATATATAAAATATACAAATATCTAATATATATATATATATATATATATATATATATATATATATATTATATATATACTATATAATATTAGGAAGCATTCCAACTTAAATTGTTTTTCCGTATTTTAATAAAACTTGTATATGCTTATTCAGTTATTAGATATATGCACAAATATTTTTTACTACCAAATAATTATTGCTAATTTAAATTTGGATGAATCTTTAATGCTTTATAAGTATGAACCAAAGTTTTGGATGAAAAATTTATATGAAAAACTATTTTTTCCTATATTATTTGGGAGAATTATTTTTAAAAATGAATTTTTGAAAATAAATCAATTTTTTTTTTTTAATATTTGTAGCAAATTAACTTTTGAGTTTTTACAAATGTTTGGCGATTTATAATCATTGCAAAATTAAAAAATATTTAATTTCATTTTTCCTTTTTATTTTTAAAAGGCAAATATATGATTATTATTATTATTATTATTATTATAATTATTATTATTATTGCATGTAACAAATGTACTTGTAAAATGTTAAATATTTTTACGATTTTTTAAAAAAATTCAAAAATTTCATGTATATCTGCTTCTTCGTTAATTAAAACAAAAATAAGCTGAAACTTTAGATATTAAGGAATTTCCTAAAAAAATTAAATAATTTTTTTTATGATATTTCTCAGGGAATTTTCTTTAATATATTTAGAAAATAAAATATTAATTTTTGGGTTTTCTTATAACTAAAATTTAAAAAAAAATTATATATATTTTAGAATAGAAAATAAACTTCACTTATTCTTAATAAAACTATGTTATATATAATATATATATATATATATATCTATAATATATATATATATATTATATATATATATATATATATATATATATATATATATATATATATATATATATATATATATATATATATATATATATATATATATATAATATATTATATATTAATATATTGTGTTTTAATCTTGTGAAGTGTGGACGTGTTTTTAAAAGTGCTCCTTGTTGAATGTTTATCTTTATTTTATTTATCGTTATTATTATGTTGTGCTGTGTATAGTGAAAGTGTATGTGTATTTTATCAAATATTTTGTTTTAATTGAAAGCTTTATTAAATTTTATCTAATAATTATCATCATTTATTCGTTTCGGCGAGGTCTGCGATTGACGTTTTAAAAGATAAGTCTTAGTTTTAAATTTTTTTTTTTTTATTTTTTTAGTTTTAGGTTTTAACAAATTTTAATATTTTACCCGAGTGTAGTAAAGTTATATAGGTTTAAGTTTTATTTTTTCATTGTACAGTAGCATGTGTTTATTTAATTTTTGTACTTAAATTTTTTTAAGTTAGTATTTAGTGTGTTATTTTTTTTTTTCTCCTTTTGTTCTTATTTGTTCTTAGTTGCGCGTGTGTGTGTCGAGTGTGTGTGTGTGTGTGTGTGTGTGAAAGATGGCAGGTTTGCGAGGGCGCGGGCTTTACATTAACTTTACCAACATCCGCGCTTAAAATCTAACTTTTGCCTCTGTGGAACTATCCCTACTAACTCTATCCTAACCTTTGCTCTTGTCTGAGACTCAAATGGCTAAATTCATTCTCTAACTCGTTTAATGTTTCCAACTATAACTTATTTCATAATTTCCGTCTAAAGGGTGGAGTGTGTGCCTATGTAAACATTAATACTCCTGTAACAAGTCTCGTGAATCTCGAATCTCCTAACTTCGATGCTCTGTGGCTCAAATCCTTCTTCTTCTACTACAATAATCTTGTGCTTCAGCTACTGTTCTCCTAACAGAACAGATTTTACACTCTTTTCTTTTGAATATCTTACTATCATCTCACGAGACTGTTATACTTCTCAATCAAATACTGAGGTCCTCTATTTAGGGATTTCAATGTACACACACAGAACTGGTTGGATCCTCTCATACTGATTTAGGTGGGGGAGGAGGCGAATCAATTCAGCTTCTAACGATCAGCGTGCAAACTATCAAAGAACTACACACTTCCGGATCGTCCTAACCACTTCTTGAACACACTTGACCTATGTTTTCACCACTAGTCTTCTCTCTATAAATACACCTACCTTCGCTCCTATTGGTAAATCTGACGACAACCATATCTCTTTACTTTAATACTTTCTCTCCAACCGCTCCATCCTGCCCTATGCGTTTTTCTGGCACTATAATTGGAATGACTGCCTTGACTCTGATGACGCTTCGGCTTCTGCACTAAGGTGGGAGCTGTAGTCGTTGAGGGAGGAGCAGGTTCATTCCTTCTTCGACTAAATCTTTCTCCCCTCATAATCCGGTTCGATCGTGCCTTTTCTCTGGCCCATATTCAGGCTAGAGACAGCGCTTATGCGGGGGTGGAAAATTCTCGTTCTCCTACCATCTCGCTAATTTTCATTCAGCTTGAAATCGTTGCAGGGATACTCTTCGACGAGCAAAGCGGGTTTCATCAAACGAAGGTGCGCTAACCTCTAGTTCTCCTACTGATAAATCTTTCTGCCTCTTGCCAAAAACACTCTAACAACTTCTGTAAATCTGCCTTTCCTCCTCTTCTTCGATCTGATGGCTCTGTTGCTAACTCCTCGCAACTGAACAGGCAATCTCTTCGGCCTCCATTTTCTTCTGACTCACCCCTGGACGATTCTGGCATTCCTCCTCCTCCACCTTTTCCGCTCAGGTGTCCTATGTCTTTGCCTGTGGATTACATTTGATCGGGTGCATGTGCTCCTGAGATCTATGAAACGTTAGGAAGGCGGGTAGCCCGGATGCATTCCTTCCCGAGTTTTGGAGGGAAGTGTCTTCCGAGCTGGCCCCTCCCCTCGTTCAACTTTATTCTCTATGTCTCAATACTAGCATTTCCCTCAGTGTTGGAAGCACGCACAATGTCCACCTATTCCGAAAAAAGGAAGCCGCTCTGATCCTTCTACTATCGCCCTAGTATGCTCTCACCTGTGGTTCTATCTAATGATCTTTGAAACGCCTTCTTAACTCTCAGTCTTAAGCCAATTGGAATCTGCATTCTCTTCTTTCCGATCACCAAAGTGCGGCTTTCGGCGTTCAAGGTCTACTGGTGCATATACTTTCCTATTTAACCGATTTATGGTTTCCGCCTTAGGAACTACGGGGAGACTTGCGCGTGGCGCTTGACATATCCAAGCATTTGACCGGGTATGGCCCGCGTCACTGTTCTCCAAGCTCCTCTCCTTGTTTTCTCCTTCTCTTTGCTTACCAATGTCTAGTTTTCTTAAATGCTCAATATCGGCTGTTGTTGGTGGGGCGACTTCTCTTTAAATCTATTCATAGTGGTGTTCCTCAGGGTCTGTCTTATCTCCTACTTTATTCGCTACTTTTCATCAATGATCTCTCACCTGCACATCTAACTCTATTCACTCATAGGCCGATGACTCGACCCTTCATTCTTCAAGCTCATTTCAATTCTTGCTCGCTCTTTTACTTCTAGCATTGCCTCTGTCTTAATCTTTCGATTCTATTCTCGCTATCTGGATAGAATTTCCGGGTGGGTTCGTCTGAACCTTGTGAAATTCATTTCTTTAAAAACTCAACTTCTTCAAATCCCCTCTCTACCGAACCTTCTAACTTTCCTATCTCTTTCGACGGTCTCTCGTCTCTCCTGTTGACATATAAACATCTTGGCCTTAACATAACAAAAAAATGTCTTGGAACCTCACATCACAACGTTGCTAAGGCGGCCTCAAAGAAACGGGAGTTCTGTTTAGACTGCGAGCTTTATTTTTTCGCTCTTCACAGTTACTCAGTTATAACAAGGGCCTTATCCGCCCTTGTAATGGAGTACTGCTCTCATATCTGGGGGGGTCAAGGTTTCATCCCGGCTTTTGGATAAAGGGTCGAGTCAAGGCAAACACTTATAAACTGTCCGTTTCTTTCTAGTTACTTGACCCTTATCTTTGCGGCGCGATGTTGGGGTGCTTTATCTCTTTTCCTATAGGTACACCGTATCGGCAAGTGCTCGAGGACTTTCCACTCGCGTTGCCACACACTTTAGACGCCCTTCGTAGCACAGGGGTTTGCTGTGTCGGCACATGAGTTTTTTGTTGATTATTAGGAACTCCAGACTAGTTCGCTGCAGGTGCCTCCTTCTTTCCTGCCACTCTGTTCTTGGAATTCTCTTCATCTTCTGTGTTTCCTGCTCAATTTAATCTCCCTCACTTTAAGGCCCGCGTCTGTGCTCAATTTGCGTAATTTGCGTTAGTTGAGGTTTTGTTTTTATTTAACACCCCCTCCTTGAATAGGGCTTTGCCGTGAGCGGTGGTGATACTGTAAATATATAATATATATATATATATACCTATTAAACTATATATTATATATATATATATATATATAATATATATATATATATATTATATTATATAATTATTATATATATATATATATATATAATATCTATATATATATATTGATATATATATAATATATATAGTATATATATATATATATATATATATATTATATATATATATATATAATATATATATCTATATATATATATAATATATATATATACTATATATAATCTCTCGGGCATTGCGAGAAACTGTCTTTGTAAAAAATTCTGCCAGTTTGCTTTTTTGTAGTTAGTGTATGTAGTAGTTTTTTTTTTGGGTTTTTTCTTAATTATATTTTCATTTAAAAATTTTTGTAGTAATGTTAAAAATTCTTCATTATAATAATAATAATAATAATAATAATAATAATAATAATATAATAATAATAATAATAATAATAATAATAAAATAATAATAATAATATAATAATATAATAATAATAATAATCAATAATATAATAATAAAATAATAATAATAATAATAATAATAATAATAATAATAATATTAATATATTTGCCTTTTAAAAATAAAAAGGAAAAAGGAAATAAAATATTTTTTAGTTTTACAATGATATATTTACTAACATATTTTAAAAACTTCAAAAATAATGGGGAACAAAAATTTATTAAAAAAATTGATTAATATTTTCAAAATTCATTGTTAAAAATTAATAATTTCCCATACAATATTGGAAAAAAAAAATTTTCATATAAATTTTTCATCAAAATTATTGGTTCATAATTATAAAGCATTAAAATTTTCCTCCAAATTTAAATTTGCAATAATTATTTGGTAATAAAAAATATTTGTGATATATTTTAGATAACTAAATAGAGCAATAATAAAGATCTTTAAATTTTAAAACGAAATAAATTTGTGAGTTGGAATGCTCCTAATAAACAAGAAAAATATATATATATATATATATATATATATTATAATATTATATATATATATATATATATATATATATCTATATATATATATTATATATATATATATTATATACCTAATATATATTATATATATATATATGTATATATATAGGACAAATTTATATAAAAATATTAAAAAATTTTTAACTTAAATATTTTATATAATTAAAAACAAATTTCTGAGAATATTAGTAAAATTACTTAGCCTTTCTATATTATTGGGTAGTCAATTATGTTTAGTATTTAAATTGAGAAAATAATTAAAAAAATTTATTTAAAAAAAAACGGCATATAATAAATAATATTAATAATAATAATAATAATAATAATAATCAATAATAATAATAATAATAATAATAATAATTAATAATAGTATATTAATAATTAATATTAATGATAATTAATAATAATAATAATAATACTATAATTCATAAT
>JABUQX010033423.1:0-10000 GCA_015478945.1 Trachelipus rathkii
TCCCCTCTCATTTTCACTCTCCACTCCCTCTCGGATTCACGAAAGTCTCTAAACCGGGTCAAATCCACTTCTCATTATGACTTCAAACCAAAGTTGAAGAATCTGTGAGAGAATTTCGTTATTATTATTATTATTATTATTATTATTATTATTATTATTATTATTATTATTATTATTATTATTATTATTATTATTATTATTATTATTATTATTATTATTATTATTACATATTATTAATACACCCTCAAGTTTTGGACAATAGTGGTTCCTCTGCCTGAGATGATTTCACTTCAAGTATTTTCCAAGGTCTGCAAAGAATAATATTATATATATATACATGTTGTTATTATTATTATTATATATATTATTATATATATATATATATATTATTATATATACATATGGTAATAGTTATTGGCTACATACATATAAATGTTGTTAAAGAGCATATTATTATTATTATATTATTTTATAAAGATATTATTTATAATTTTTTTTTTATATCAGATATATATATATCTTATATATTATATTTATATATATATATATTATATATATATATATATATATATTATATATATATATATGTTAGTTATTATTATTATTATATATTATTATATATTATTATATATATATATATTATATTGTTATTATATATATTATATATTATTATGCTATTATTATTATATATAAGAGAAGCATATACATATTATTATTATTACATATTATTATTATTATTGAAAGATATTATACATATTATACATATTATTATTATTATTATTATTATATATAGATATATTATTATATATTATATTGTTATTATTATATTATTATTATTATTATTATTATTATTATATATATTATTATTATATATTATATTATATTATTACATTATTATTATTATTATAGATTATTATACATATTATTTATTACATATTATATAGATTATTATTATATATATATATTATATATTATTATATATATACATATATATACATACATATTATATGATAAAGAAGTTGAAGATATATATATATATATATATTATTATTATTATTACATATATATATATATTATATTACATATTATATATATATATATATATATATATATATATATATATATATATATATATATTGTTGTATGCTTGGATGATGACAATTCATTATGTCAAGTTTGACGCCTCCCAACAGCTTATTTTAGTGATTAAAAGATTAATGAACGCCTCCAAACAAAATAATGTCAAATTTGCTGACATTGATTGGCCCTCTCATTCCCTTGATTTAACAGCGCCAGATATTTCCTATCCTATGACACTATTTAAACGAACTAGGTTTAAACTAATGCCACCGGGAAAAATCTGCCGCTATCAAATCAGCAAAATGATGGGGGGGGGGGGAATTAACACCACCAAAGTTGGCATTTTTCTGTCTGGTAGCGCTTTTATGTTTTAATCACCAAAACATGTTAATGAAATGTCAAATTCGTCATATTGAAAGTAGTGAAACATGAAAAAATCTGACTCTGTCAAATCAGGGAAATGAGAAAGGGCAATCATCATTTCTTACTAACAATTGACATTATTCTGTCATGTACCGCTTTCAATGCTTTAATCAATAAAAGAACGTTGTTGAGATGTCAAACTAGCTATAATGAATAGTCTACGTCCTTCCTACTCAATAATCAAGTCACAACTGACGGCAAAAATTTAGAAAAAAAAAAAGAGGCTAAAAAAAAATTGTCTTTACTTAAGAAATACCATATATATATATATATTATATATATATATATATATGATATGCTATATATATATTATATATACATACATATTATATATTATTATTATTATTATTATTATACATATACATATTACATATATATATATATATATATATATTGTTATTATAATATATTATTATTATTTATTATTATTATTATATTATTATTATTATTATATATATATATTATATTATTATATATATATTATTATATATATATATTATTATAGTTATTATATATATATTGTTATTACATATATATATATATACATATATATATATATAAAGAAGGTTATACATATATATATGTTATACATATGTATTTATTTATATATATGTTTGAACATATATATTATTATTATTATTATATATAATATTAGTTATATTACATATATACATATATATATATATATATATATATATATATATATATATATATATATATATATATATATATATATATATATATATATACTTTATATATATATATATATATTTGTTATAGAGAAATATATATCTTTTGAATATATATATATATATATATATATTTAAGTATAAGGAGAAAGTTATATATATATATATATATATATATATATATATATATAACAATGGAAATTTTTTTTGGCTAGGTTAGGCCTGTAACCGCTAGAAAACGATCGCGGTAGCGCTAGGAAGGCAAGATTATGGTTAGTTTTGTTAAATATGGTTATATTAAGATGGTCTGGAGCTAATAATTAATACATATGTGTTCTTTTCCGTATATCACCTCTCCTGGAACTCACTAACCACTCAAGCATTTTAATACTTGTGCATAGTTAATTCTTTCAAATCAGATTGGTAAGGATGAACCTGATTTCACTTATTCGTATCTCCCATCATCCATCAGCACAATAGTGATATACTGCTTTGAGCTTCCAGTGCTCACTCTCATTAAAAGAGAGTAGACGTTTTCAGAAGAGAATAACTAACGAGATGAGGAGGAAGAAGTTGTAGATCCAGATTACAATTTCAAATTGCAGCTGATTCGTGAAACCCATACTATCAGAACCCAAAATACCTCAATGACTTGATCATAGAAATATAGAAATGACTATTATACAAAGTTCAATAATGAGTTCTTGAAGCGTCTAAGCACAGGTAGATGATGACGTGTTAGCTTGAAGTATACAAACTGCAGAGCAGAGGAAGGGTCACTTAGGATTTTCAGCTTCTTAACTAGTGGTGCTTCTTTATCGGCAGTTCATACAGAAGTCTCAAAGCCATGATTCTCCAAAATGGGAACAAATACCCAATCTTTCTCCTAGCTCATTCGAAGCACCCTAATAAAAATACAGCATGTTAAGACCTTACTAGGCACTTTGATTTATGATGATTACAACTGAGAAGCCATCGGAATTTTCAAAATGGTGGCATGCATGATGAGTTTCCAAGAACATTTTGCCAGGTATCCTTGTAAATATTTGTTTTTAAAATTCAAGGAACACTAAATGTACTACCATATCATGCTAGCTTGTCAAGACTGAACCAAGATCAGAAGATCCCAAAATCCCTGAATGGTGTGAGTCACTGATCCTCCGATGCCACAAGGACTGCAGAGCATAAGCTACGGAGTAGCTGGGTTTTGAATGGAACCGGTGAAAAATAAACCTGTTAGGTGGAGGTGGAGCCGAAGCCGGAACCGGAGTCGGAACAAAAAAATATTTTTTGGATTGAGTAGAAGTTGGAGCCAAATAACTATAAAATGGTGGAGCCGAATCTAGAGTCGGGTATCTTAAAATGATGAAGCTGATTCCGACCAAAAAAAAAATTACCGGCTCCTTAGCTCTATATGCCACCGCTTCACATCAAATTGACTCTTGCATTGCTTATATGATAACTAATCGGATTCGTGTGGCGAAGGTCCATGGTTCAATTCCAAGAGGGTTCACTCTCTCTAGAGAAGTTCCCCTCATCAATTAAGGCCAAAGGTCCATGAATAGTGAACATCTAATTTCAATAATTTATCCCAGTTCTAGATAAGGAATCAAAAAACATTAATTACCTTCAAGATTTACATTTCAAGCTTTCTGAAGCAGATGTCAAAACCAGGGTCTTCATCAGACGACAGATAAACAAGATCCTGTAGTAAAGAGAATCCTCTAAGAAACTCATTAGGAAGGAGAAAACTGCTTAGAATAGATTTGCCTCAGTGGATCGGGGCTTTCTGGTGAATCGGGGCTTTCTGGGTAATCACAAAGTCTGAAACTATGTGTACTGATTGCAACTCCTGTGAAATAAAGTCCATAAAATTGACTCTCAAAATTTCAAATTTTAAAGAGAACATGGAAGTGCATTTCGGGTGGCAAGGCAATTTTTCCGCCAGGATGTTTATGATTTTCAACATTGTTATTAAGTGGTACATGATGAGAGGCAATATTTGAGGGATTATCTGTGAAAGTGAATTACAGTATAATTTTAAAGCTCGAATAGAAACCCACTTCTAAACATTTTGTAGTTAGATACCTTTATATATATCTTACTTTACGTGATTGAAAATTTGCCATTTCTTCTATTTTTCAATTGGAAATGGGCAAATTTTAAAATAGCAATAAACTACACAAAATAGCAAAAGTTTTAAGGTTATAATACCCATGTTATATAGTTTTCAGAAATAACCCAGCAAAAAATTCCTATAGGATTCCATCCATTCCTATCTTAATTAAGAAAGGAATGGATGGGATCCTATAGGAATTTTTTGCTGGGAAACAATTAGTAATCAGGAAAAAAAATTGCAATATTTAAATAACCTTAATGATAGTAATTTAGTATTAATGATAGTTTATAACAAAAACAAAACAAAAAAACAAACAAAACTTTTTACCTTTCCAAAATGTTGAGATATGTTTGGGGTTGTTAAAAGCTTGAGTTGTAGTAAATCGATCGATCCAATAAAGTCGATTTGATTTTTCAAGAGGTTTCGTTCGACACTGGTTCACATCATTTAAAGCAAAGGCCTTCAGGAGAGTTTCCTTTAGGGTCAAATAAACGTCAAATTCATTCTGATGTATTGGTGTTCCTGTAATATAGATTTCCTTGCAAGCTATTATTGGCCCTGATGTTATTGGCATTGAATTCATTGAAGAAGAAACGTTAACGACGCCAACTTGCTCACAAAACATGTTACTATCAAGCTCTATTTTATTTATCCAGGATTTTATCTCACCATCAGAGAGATGAGCTTTCTCTCCAACTTTATACACAATAGTGGATAAGTATTCAATGTTCTGTTTTTTCCTTTCTGCAAATTCTTCGTTCGATATAAATTCTAAACCTTTAAATTCATGGACAAAACTATTTCTCACTTTTTGGTATTTGAACAGTAAATATTCCAAACAGTCTTTCTTCTCTTCGGGACATCGCCTACTCCAAACACAAGAATTATTGTAGGAAGGTTGTTTCGGCTCGAGTCCACAAGTTAACTGAATGAGTTTGAAAGAAAGAGAAATATCCATATGCTTAATTTCCCTGCTGCCTTCTTTCAAATTTAAAAGAAAAGTTTTTTCATCATTATTAAATCCATTAGATTTGACTTCAGCAACTTTCAGCAAATTTTCTTCCATAGGCTTTTCACCACAGTAAAGTTTAGTTAAAGTTTCAGCAAAAACGTCTCCACCAACTTTCATAATAATAAAAATAAGTTTTAATTGCTTCAGACTTTCATCTATATCCATTATTAATTGTTTAACATTAATGAAATTATTTTCACAGTTATTTCTATGTGATTCAAAACTAGTCCTACAATTAATATATATATATATATATATATATATATATATATATATATATATGATATATATATATATATATATATATATATATATCCTCTGGTGAGAAAAGGTCAAACACTTACATAATTTCACCGGAGTTGGGGAGTTTCCGAAGCAGATCCAATTTAAAAACCGACATGCCCTGATGCACTGCACTTTAAAGTGTGTAAGTCAAAAGTAGTTTTAGAAATAGATAAAAAAAAAAGTCGGTTCAAGACTTTACTAGTGGAGTACATGTTAGATTGAGCATATCTGTAATGTTTGGAGTCACAGATAGTTGGAGAGAGAAGGGAGAGAAGGTGTAGAAAGGGGGTGTGGAGTCACGAGTCCTTCGATAGAGAAGGTACGAGATTGAAGAGTTCAGAAGAAAAGTGTCCGTTGTAATAGAGAGAGAGAGAGAGAGTGTGTGTTCAGAAGAGAGGTGTCCGTTGCAATAGAGAGAGAGAGAGAGTTGGACTGGTAGAAAGAGAATGGAGAGTTGTGAGAGCAGGATAGTAAATAATACGAAAAGCCCTAGACTCCACCTTTTAAAGGAGACTTGTGTGAGTGGAATCACTCCAGATGTGTGAGGCATACTTCATACAGAAGGGGCGAACGATACCCTAAAATGAGCAAGCAACTTGGGCGGGAAGGTTTGGGTTGTGTGTTTTCGAAGAAAATGTTATAGTTGCGTGGATGATTATGTCAAGTAGAAAGATAGAAGAGTTGAGTTTTTGAGACATTGAAAACAACCTTGTTCACAATGCCCTAATTAGAAATTCGAGAAAGATCAGAGGTTAGTTGTTCCAAGGAGGCCCTCCTTGCGTGAGCTAATTGTTGTTGGAAGGGACGTCTATCAATATGAAGGGAGTAACGAAAGGTGAAGTTGTCGGTATAGGGAAGGATAGGTGATGAAGTAATAGAGAGAAAGTCATTAATGAAATGTAGAAAAAGAGTTGGGGATAGGACAGAACTCTGAGGAACACCACCATTTATAAATTTAAAGGATGAACGGTGGACGTCTACAACAGCTGCTATTATTGAACGACCGGAAAGGAAATCAAAGAGAAGATCACAGAGAGAAGGATTGATGTCGAAAGAGGGAAGTCTAGAAATAAGAGCTTTCGATATGTTCAGCTCCACATCAAAAGATTCAACGAAATGTCTGTATTAGGAATATAGATATTAATAGATAATGAGCACCGCCGATTAATAATAAATTCTTTTGTTATGTAAAATCAATCAATATTTATATAATTTATATTTGTCTTGATTAAAGCTTGAAACCTTGCGGACGTGTTTTAACTACAAGCTATCCGGGCCAGAAGAATAAAAAGAATGGACAGATCAAAAGGGATAAAGCTCTCTGAAATGGCGAAGTCCTATGATGGTAGTGAAGACGTAGAGGCTTGGTTAACAAAGGTGTCCATGGTAGCAAGCCTTAACAACGTGAAGGACGAAGCAGCATTCATTACGCTATTTTAGAAGGGAATGCTTTTGGCTGTTTTTCTTCAAATGGATGAAGGAGATCAGAAAATTTCGAACAGCATCAAGACTCGTTTGAGGGAGGCCTTTGGCATGAACGCATTTAAGCGCGTATGGTGAGCTTTGCAATAAAAAATGGGAAGGAGAGCCGGTCGATGTATTTGTAACCGAGCTGAAGAGGTTAGCCTCAATAGCCAAAATAAAGGATGAAATGGTGCTACGAAGAGCATTTGTTTACGGGATGCCAACGTCAGTCGGAAAAGAGTTACGAGCAATGCCTGAAATAGAAGAAATGGAATTTGGGAAAATATTATCAAAGGCGCGAGCGTTGCTAACACTAGAAAATGAGACTTTTATTGCCGCGGGTAAAGGCGAAGGAGGAGCAAGAATCTTTCAAAAATATTCAAGAACTTCGATTAAATGTTTCTCATGCGGAGGGCCACATTTGAGGAAACATTGTAAAGGAAAATTTCAATGCTGGAATTGTGGCAAAAAAGGTCATTTTGCAATAGAATGTGAGGAGATGGGGAAACGAGAACGGCGGGCTCGCTGCTTCGGAGGCGGACTCGTCGGAGCATTGAGAGGGAATTCCGAAGATTTATTTATTATAAAAATATTATTAAATGGAAGAAGGGGAAAGGCCCTAGTGGATTCGGGATGTTCTCTTTCTGTGGTGAAGGAAGATTGTTGCAATGAAATAGAAGGAATAAGTCGAGTAACTGCTTTCGATGGTAGAAAAAATCTGTGAAAAGGGGAAAAGTAAAGGTAGAGATAAGGGGGAGAGAAATTGAGAAGGAAGTAGTGTTGACTGAAGAGCTAATAAATGGTGGATATGATTTTAGGACTAGATATTATATTCCAACTTAGGGGCGTCGAATTGAAGAGAAGGATGTGACTGAGCTTGAGAAGGAGGAGTTGAAGGAGAATGGGTTGTGGCGGTAAAAGGGAAGAAAACTTTGAAATAGAAGATAAACAAAAGGCGTATTTGATGGGGAATTATTGGGAAAGTGGTGAAAATGGAAAGAAGGCAGGAGTCTGGATTGGAGGAACTCGTGGAGTGTTATGAAGGAACAATGAAGGGAGATATAAAGGAGAAGTTTAACATGAAGTCGAGAGATGGATCTCAGAAGGTATTTTAAAGAAAGTGGAACAGGGTGAGTAAGGAGGGAAAGAATGTGATTCCAATGATGGCAGTGACCAAGATTCTAAAGGAAAAATAAGGCCAGTATTGGACTTCAGGAAGTTAAATGATCACATAGAATGCCATACTGGAGATGAGATAGTTGCATGTGATGAAACTCTGAGGGTTTGGAGGAGGAAAAAGGCAAAATTAAGCTGGTGGATTTGAAAGCGGCGTACCTGCAGTTGAGGGTAGACAAAAGTCTTTGGAAATATCAGGTGGTGAAGTTTAAATTAGAGATGTATCACTTAACTAGATTGGGTTTCGGAATAAATTGCGCTCCAAGGATAATGATGAGAATTTTGAGAGAGGTTTTGGCACAGGATGAGAGAATAAGAGAAGCGACTAGCCATTACATCGATGACATAATTGTGAATGAAGACATCGTAGGAGTGGAAGATGTAGTCTTATATTTAGCAAAGCTATGGATTGGTGACGAAACCAGTAGAAGGTCTTGTGGATAACAGAGTGTTAGGATTGAAAATAATAAAAAATAAAGAAGGGAAATTAGAGTTTAGAAGAGGTGGTGAATTACCAGACCTAAAGGAAGGGGATCTTTCAAGAAGAGAAGCATTCTCAATTTGTGGTAAATTGGTGGGACACTACCGGGTTGTAGGTTGGCTAAGGGTAGCTACAAGCTATTTGAAAAGACATGTGGAAGGAAAGAGTTGGAATGATTTGGTCGATGATAAGGTCATTCGAGTATTAAAGGAAATGTTAGAGGAAGTGAAGGAAAGAGACCCAGTAAAGGGTTTTTGGAGGGTTTCGGATGAAGATAAGGGGAGTAGTATGGTGTGATGCAAGCAATCTGGCCATAGGGGTGGCGGAAATTGGGGGGAAAGATTGTTGAAGACGGATCGTGGATCAGAAAGAAGAACGACGTGGGTCATATTAACATTGCAGAATTAGAAGCGGTTATTAGAGGATGGAATTTGGCATTAAAGTGGGGTCTCAAAGAGCTGGAAATTAAAACAGATTCGATGACAGTAGTCAATTGGTTAGGTTCAGCAATTACGATGGAAAGAAGGGTGAAAACAAGAGGCTCAGCAGAAATGTTAATCAATTCTTCTTCTTCTTCTTCTTCTTCTTAGAGTTCGGGTTATCAGTGAGTGTAAAGTTTGTAAGATCAGAGATAAATAAAGCTGATAGTTTAACCATAGTCAGGAAATCTTTGATGGGAATTTTCGAAGAAGGAGAGCAGAGGGAAGAGAAAATTGTTGCTGTCGAGAGTATCGAAGAGAAAGTTAAGGATTTGCACGAAAAACATCATTTTGGGGTGAATAGAACCTTGTATCTGACGAAGATGGTTGTACCGGAAGCCACGAGGAAAGTGGTGGAGAAATGCGTGAAGGATTGCAAAGCATGCCAATCAATAGATCCTGCGCCAGTAAGGTTCGGGAAAGGGGAATTAGGAGTAAGCAGGAATTGGTGGAGGGTGGCGATTGACGTGACACATTACAAAGAGAAGCACTACCTGTCAATTGTTGATTGCGGACCGAGCAGATTAGCAATTTGGAAAGTTTTGAATAATGAGACGGCAAGAGAAATCATTAAGAAGTTGGAGGAAGTGCTTGTGGAAAGGGGGCCAATGAAACAACTTATGATGGATAACGGTACGGCGTTCAGATCAATTGATGTAGAGAGGTTGTGTAAAAAATGGAATATTGAACGGGTATTTAGAGCAGCAAACAGAGCAAGTGGAAATGCAATAGTAGAGAGAAATCACAGGACAATCAAGAGAATGGCAGAAAGGGGGAATTACCCCGGAGAGG
>JABUQX010033423.1:15000-17500 GCA_015478945.1 Trachelipus rathkii
TTCATATTAAACTTGGATTGGAAAAACAGTTTGTGAAGATCTTAGATCATGAAGGAGAAGCATTTCAGGAAATAGGTCTTATGTTTTCCAAACTATATGATGATAAGATCAAGGGTGGCATATTTGCTGGACCCCAAATAAATGTAACGTTGAAGTAGGAGAAACTTGAAAGAGCGATGACGAATATTGAAAGAGAAGCTTTGTGTTGAAATCGTGGTATAGTTTGTGGATTCCTAGGAAATCACAAAGATCCTAACTACAAGCAGTTTGTAGGAAAGGTTATTGAAAGCTTCAAGGAACTGTGTTGTCGTATGTTCCTAAAGGTACATTACTTGCATTCACACCTAGATTTCTTCCGCAAGGAGCATGGTGAGAGGTTTCATCAGGACATCGCAACAATGGAAAGAAGATACCAAGGGCAATGGGATACTGCCATGATGGGAGCCTATATATATATATACGGTCTCTACTCAGAAAAAATAAAAGACTTCAATCTAGGAAATCTCGAGCGTCAAAACACTTATAATTTCAAAAATAGTTTTTATCATCAAAGCATTTACAATGTCATAATGGTATTGTTTTTTTTTCATGTTTGTTTTACTTCCCAAATACCCTTCAATAATGGAAAGCACATTTAATGTTTTCTTATTTATCATTATAATATTAAAATATATCACACCAGCACTCTGCCACAGGATAACGGTGAGTATATATGTAGAAAATATGAAGGTACAAATATCATAAAAAAAAACTATCGATGATATACGTAAAAATTAATCCGATTTTTGAGCTCTGCGCAAAAAAATACATATAAAAACAAAAAATATAGATAAAAACATGTGCAATCAATTTCACTTTCTAAAAATTGATGACTTCATATTTTTATGCACATAAAAATTGACTTATTACAATACATCTCTTTACATATGATGAATGCGAAGAAATCCAGTGAACATAAGAATTGTTTGGTTTGTTTCTATATTTTACGAATTCAAGGCTACCAGTACCAGAAACATTTACCATCTCATCTAGAAAAGATAATTTACTATTTTGGGTTTTGTACTGTATATATTACATATCGAACAAAGCTATTTAATATGTCGAGCAAGAGTTTTGGTGATATATTGTTGTTCCATAATGCAGGGTATCTACATTTCGTTGCTTTGTTATATGAGAATTATTAAAACTTTTGTACGATATTTTCTTTCAAAGAACTCCATAAAAATGCTGCTGAATACGATTAAAAGTGGAGAACCCACACTCAAATCCCTAATTTCTGTAAAGTAACTTCCGCTGAGCTAAAAAAGCTCGTGATCTATAATAATGTTTTTCAGTTGCTTTATAATCTGAAATGAAACTGAGAAAGTGATCCCATGCTCTTCAAGATATTCTTTCAATAAATCTTGCGTTAACTGCACTGGCACATTTATGAACAATGGTACTACATCCTAACTCATAAATGTCATATTTATAAACCTTTTTTTACTTACTTTTCCTATAAATTCTACTAATTTTCTTTAATGATGGCCTGAAACTTTCCCGACCAAACTGGAAACCTCACCAGCAACTCCTTTACCGTAGATAATTTATGTCACATAATCTACCTTCGATAAAAATGGACTCAAAGGAAATTCCGGTTCATGTAACTTTTGAAAAACGTAAAAGGACGACATTCTAGGCAAAAAGGAATTTATTAAATTGACTTTCTTCGGATATTCTTTCAAAATTTCTTTTAAATATTTGCTAAAGTTAGCTTTGCAATTTTTAAAGGATTATTGCTCAAACTTAAGATAATAGTCTTATCCTTTTAGTAGGTCGTTAATTTTCCTCACATATTCTCTATTTTCCATTATTACTACCTTACTTAATTTATCGGATTTGAATATAATTAAATTATCAATATTTTTAAGCTTTTTTAGATTCACATATAAACATTTAGGTAAACTGGTATTCGTCCCTTTTAATCAATTGAGCAAGGAAAAAACCTTTAAGTAAACTAATTCTGGGTAGGTAGAAAATTGACATTATTCTGAAACGTAGTCTGGTATTTAGCATGAGTATAAAGAAAATTGCAAAATTTGAGATGATTTAGAAAATTTTATTAACCAAAAGTTTTATGAAAAGAACATTCGTAAGTTTGATGTTATGCCCAGATTCACAAATGTGTCTGTACAGTTAACGCTAGACGTATTGGAAGAGTAACTTTCTCAGTTTCATTTCAGGTAATAAAACAACTGATAAACATTATTATAGATCATTCGTCCTTTGAGTTCAGCAGAAGTTTCTTTAAGCAAATTAGGGGGTTGAGTATGAGTTCCCCACTATTTCCGGGATCAGTAACATTTTAATGGAGCTCTTTGAAAGAAAATACCGTAGACAAGTTTTTAATAATTTTAATACAATATGGCTACGCTACGTAGGTGATGTGTTTAAATTAAGGGATAGCAGCATATCACCAGAACATATGCTCGACATGTTAAATAATTTTTTCCTTCTATAA
>JABUQX010033423.1:20000-21601 GCA_015478945.1 Trachelipus rathkii
ATATGTATAGTTTTTATTATGGGTATATATAGTATATATAATTTATAATATTTATATGTATATATGTATATATATAATATATATATATATATAATTTATATAATAGTATGACTTCGCCCTCGACCACGCCAGTTAACCTGCCCACTCGGAGCTCCGAAACCACGGCCCTCGGGCGGTTCCACAGTCGAGAAGAGAAGTTTAAAGCGGTAAACTGGTACTGGGGGCGTCGAGGGCGGGGCACTCCAGAAGGAAGTGCTGCATTGTGTCCTTGGGATATACGACATCTAGTGCAGACGGGGGAAAAAAACGTTGTCAAGTTTGAATCCTGAATTTATATTGCAAAAGATTGGGTGGTGAACCTGATCTGCTCCCGCGGCTAGGTTAATGTTGTCCTCTTTGCTGGACAGTGATTGCTTCTGTCGGGGAAGATGTTTTGGGATGGGGTGTTTAGTAGATGGTTATTGGGGGCGGTTTTGTAGGTTTGTGTTAGTTTAATTGTGTATGTGCATGTGAGAGAGCCAAGACCCCTTTGTTTGGGGGTGGAAGGGGAATGTTGTTGTAGATGTGTCATTATAAAGTTTGGCTGTTGAGGAGGGGGGAGGTTTTTAGTCTATGTCGGGGGGGGGGTTGGACGATTATTTGGGTGGCATGGATGGGTTGGATTGAGTTTTTTCTGGAAAAATTGGTGTCCCTAAGCATCCTTCAAGTGGTAGGGATCGATAGGATGTGTGTCCTTCATGTAAACTGCTAGATGGAAAGTTTGTTTGTTTTAAGTAACATCCAGTGATTATTCTATGGGTAGTGTTTTGTGTAACTTGTAATTTGTTTAAGTTGGATTGTGATAGTGCTGTTAACCATGCGGGGGAGGCATAGCTTAATTTGTTCTGAGGAGTTGTTTGTAGATTGTGGTAAGGGTGTGCTTTCTGTCGCTGAAGTTGTGTTACGAGAGGGTTCGGAGGGTGTTTAATTTCCGTTGCGCTTGAGGAAGTAATTTGGTCGATGTGTGGGGAGAAAGTCATATGTGTGTCGTAAGTGAGTCCCTAATATTTTTTTGGGTTTTATTAGGGGGAGGGGGTTGTTGTTCAAGTAGACTATTGGGTGTAATGTGGATTGGTGGCTGTCTGTGGTTAGGAGGGTGGGTGATGGAGGATTTAAGGGGGAAGCTGTCATTCTATTGGTGAGTAGCCAAGTTTCTAATAATGTGTAGGTTTTCCTTGGGTGTGTTTGGGTGGCTGTATTACAAGTGGGTTGGGAAATTGAAGACTGATGTCGTCTGCGTAAGTAATTAGTTTTGTGGATGGTTGGTAAGGGTGGGCAAATCTGCTGTATAGAGATTGAAGAGGAATGGAGGAGAGAGATGCCGCCGCTGTGGACGGCCGTCGTTTGTAGTTTACAATGGAGTGTGGAAGAGGGTGGTTTCTTGGAGGACTTTGAGCGTATCTATGGTAAGGAATTTGCAGAGCCACTTTTTAATCATTGTTTTCTAGGAGGGATTGAAGGATTGTTTTTGTAAAAGGATATATGTGGGAACAGTGTCAAAGCTTTGTTAATGTCGATGGCTGTTTGAGTATGAATCTGTGTGATGGGGATTGGTTGAAAGC
>JABUQX010033424.1:0-22500 GCA_015478945.1 Trachelipus rathkii
GTACATCATTAATACCGGGATATCCTATAATATTATATCAATAGGTCTAGTATCATACAAGGTAAGAATTCACTGGGCTAGTTGTAAAAATTATTTAAAAGATTTCGAACTTCTTTACTCGTATCCCTAAATGTTTTGGAAACTCAAGGAGTTTGCCGCTGCATAGGCTGTATTCAATAATGGGGAATATAGATTACAAAAGATGTAGTACAAATGATTTAAACTATCTTTTCTAATCTTTCTAACAGTTACTTATAGTGTATTTAAGAATTAATCTTTCTTTCAGGTTGTGTGCCTTCTTCTCACATTAAAGTTTATATATCATACTCGTATATATAGAGGGATACACATGTATAGCATATTGTTTAAATTGTTATAATTAGAGATTCCATATCTGTTTATAGAACAAGATGACTCGTACTGCACATTGTACTATTAACATAATTGAATAGTTTTCAAGACTTTTTCATACATTTCATCTTACAAGACTAAACTAAATAATTTAAGCTTTTATATAGGCTCACTCTTTTGACATGGCATATGCGGCATTATAGATTCGTGATAAATCTTATATAATATTCCCTGCAAACATTGAAAATGATTCCCAGAAAAGCTGAGACAAACCTTTCTTAGTTTCTTTTTGTTCATGATTAAAAACTACTGAGTAATATTGATTATCCATGAATCCTTCATAGGCATTTATATAACAATTTTTGTACTTTGCCAAAACTTATATTTTTACTCTAAATTCTTTATTGTAGAATATAAAATAATGTAACTTCTTGCAAAATCTTGCTTAAAATTATAGAAATTTTGAAAATATTTAAAATATTATATTTTCAGTAATATATAATGAATTTTAAAGTAAATACAATTAAATTTATATATTTCCTAATGCACGATTTTACACAAGATTTCGAAGCAGCTTTTGAAATAATGGTACAATATAAAACAAATTTAAGATATAATAGGCAATATAAAACATGAATAGATAAGAAAAGAAAAGTTCATTTGAAGCCCTCGAAAATATAACACAAATATCTGCTTTTCATTTTGATTTTTACCAATACGTTAGGTCAAGAGAATATCCATGTTAAATTAAGGGATGAGCATTGATTTTATCTAAAAAAAATCTTTAACAGACAGTTTGCTGTTGTAGGTTGCTATGTTCATATATGTATATATTATACATAATGGATCTATTATTATCTAGTAATAATATATTGTCCTGCAAAAGTGTTTGCCACTTTGTAGACCACTGGAATAGAACATTCTTTTCAGCGTTACATTATTTATTATATTATACATACTATAGAACAGAACAGAACTTCCTTTTCAACATTATTTATAATTTATATTATATATATATAATAATATTTCTTGATCATAATTTCAAATGTACCCTAATCCATAGAGATTACAAGAAAAAGATGGAAAGTTGATGATAATGTTTAGCTATATTTTTAACTTAAAGACAGTTCTAGTATATAATATAATATTATAAATTATATCCGTAGACATCCACTTGCTTATACCTTTCAACTATCACTAGTTGTAGCATATAATACGGAATCTGCTAATCAGGTTAGTATATTTTTATTATAATACCTCTACCACGTATACTATCACATACTTAGGTGATATATTGATATTTTTTTTTTATTTTTTTAATATATTTATTTTTTTATTTTTTTTTTATTTTATTTTTATTTATATTATATTATTAGTTTAGTTGATGCTATGTAGATAGGATGTAGTAGTTTTTGTAGATGTTAGTAGTAGATAGTAGTATGATATTAGTGGTAGATATGTGTAGTTTAAGTATTTTTGTACTTGAAATATGATATCTTAAATTCTCAGAGTTTCCTGTTCTCGTGTTCTCTCCCCAATGGGTTATGTTTTTTTCTCTCACAAAACCGGTTTCGAAGAGCCTTGGGATTTTTAAGTCCTCTCTGCGTATGAAAACATGAGAGCTTATATATGTAACCACACACCCTCTAAATTATATACTATACCTAATACTCAGCCTACTAGCTTAAGGTGAGTGAGGGGGCGTATGATTTATACGTATAGGTTAGTTTCACTATAGTTATATATATTATAATTTTAGGTGGAACGCTTAACTATCATATAAAGATATCAGTATATATAATACTTTGGGGCATACTCGCTGTAGCGTTAACGTGTTGCAACTTCATGGTCCGGCGACGTAACATATAGTCATATAGATATAGCCTATATATATAAGATCACATACCATATGAGTACTAATTATACCATATTATTAGCTATAACTATATATATATATAGCATACTATATAATATACATATATACCATAATAAATATATATATATAGTAATATTATATATAATATATATAATCATACTATATATATAACACTCTAGTCAATACTATTATATATATATACTATATTTTTTTTTTATGTATGTTTTTTTTGTGTACCTTTTTTTTTTTCATAACAGCCACATGTTCTACGGGCAACGTCGCTTTCAACGAGTGGCCAAAAAAATAACATCACATAAAGAGAGAACAATTACATAAAGAAAATTAAAATAAATATTGTAACGCTAATAACACCATGTCACCTATAAAACTAACGCAATTCCACTCAGGTGGACGCAGAACTGTAGATTTTTAAATGAGAGATATTTGCACATATAGCCGGAAAATAAATAGCACGAGCAAGGAGTTTCCACATAAACAGATGTATTGGCGGAGAAGGAGGTACCACAGAGTGATCTTGATTCTCCAATCACATTCACAAGGCACGAATAACTTACATAGAGAGCAAGGAATGTATTGTGCTACTAGGGTAACTGCTGGAGGAATGCGAGAGGTCAATACACTGAGCACTGCACGTTGTATATTCCTAATAAGAAACGAGATAGGCGGCCGAGCACGTCACGACGACAGAGAACAGAGGGTCAACGCGAGTCAGAAACAGTATGCGTGACAGGTTGTATAAGCCTCTATAGCTTAGCTTCAACTCTACCCACATAAGGAGGGTGGCAACCGGAAAACCCAAATCGCTGGCGAAACGAGTATTCCCTTACAGGCGGCGACATAAGACCTTTATTCACTAATCATCGGAGCATTGAGCAGAAGAAAAAAATTACGCGCTATTCTTGAACTATAATTCCTCAGCTTTCTAGTATGCCCATTTTAGCAACCGATGTGATGTGAGGTCTCCAGGACAATTCACTATTTACGTTTAGTCTAGTAATTGTATTATGTTGTTTACGGTAAGACATTAGAGCCGTCTAAGGGGGATGGAAAAGTTGGGAGGTATTTTAAAGGGAGATATGAAGAAGTTGAGTTTTCAAAGAGTTGAACTTCACAGAGTTGCAGTGACTGCACCTGTAAATTCGAACTGATACCAATCGGCAAGATAACACTATCATATATATATATATATATACGTAGACTATGCTTTATATTATTAATCTGATCTGTTAGTATACTCTCCAAATGAGAGGTTTATACCCCCAATCCCTATATCTAATTTCATATATAATATATATATAATATTATAATATAAATATATATAAATATATTATATACATAGTATTGATATATTTAAAATTTCTATTTTCTCAAAATTTTTATTTCATCACTATATAATAATATATATATAATTATTTATTATAATATATATATTACATATATTAATATTAATAATAATGTAGATAACTTATAATTATCGATCAATGTCGTTTTACTTGCTATCCACAGACCATACATTTGTCGATTGTCAATGGATTACGATACACACATTTCAATGAAAGTCAAAATAAAACGTGTAGAGTCAATTTATAAGGCTAATATTAATATAAAAGAGCTTCAACACTTTAAAAATATTTAAATAAAAAATAAAAAAAGTAATTATAAATCTAATATACTAACGTATACTTACCATAAACCTATATACTATAACTGATTCATAATCTTCTTAACAATAAATTATTTTTATATTAATATTTATTTCTGACTTTGATTGTTTAAAAAAAAAAAAAAACATGACCTTCTGTCACCATGCGCCCTCTTGTACCATTTTGTTTACGTATATACGATTAGCCATAAAAAGAATTGCTTAAAGCTTAATCGTGAAATAGCATAATATAATGCGAAAGAGCTATTTTATATATATATATAATATTATATATATATATATATATATATATATAGTATATATATATATTATATATTAATATATATATTAATATATATATAAATATATATATATTAATATATAATTTTAACGTACTCACCCACGGAATCTGCATAAATACCCCCAGTGGTACGTCGTACCACCATATGGAAGCGCTGCTACTTGATGCTAGGAATTCCTCACAATAATATTTTTTAGACAAAACACTGTATCACGTATATATTATATTATATATATATTTATAATTATAGGTATATAGTCTTACTTGTACTATTATACTTATATACTGTAGGAATGGATTTTTCATTATAACAGTAGTATTACTATATTATATATAATATATATATAGTATATAATGATTATCTGATTGGACAACGATATGTATGAGGAACGCACTATATTTATATAATTATCTATTATATAAATAGGAATGGTATTCAGTATATTAAATTCTAATGTTATACATTTTATACTAACTATATATATATATATATATCAAAAGGAAGAAGAAAAAGAAGGTGGAGTACAGTAAAGAGTTTATACTATTATTTGTTCCGAAGGGAGAGTATCACGGATACTCGACGCAGGTGGTTCACTTGCCTTGGGCTCCTCATAGCTTGAAGGGAAGTATTTTGTCTGCCTGCGAGGACGGTAAAGTCACATTCTTCGTTGGTGAGTTCCGTTCTCAAAAACAAAACAGAACAAAAAAAATTGTTCCGAGGAAAATATTCACGGAGTATGTATAAAGATTCCAGAATTTTAAATTCTTCCGTGTAAATGTGCCTTGATTAATAAATAAATTTGCCAAGCAACAATGGACGAGCATATGATCTCAAATAGATGAATTCTCGTGTTGAGAAATTGGACCCTTGATATCAAATTACAAACCTATTTGTTTGAAAGTTGCCATCTTTAGTAGTTCGCTAGTTTGACTCATATATTAAATACAGCGTTACTGTCTACACATTTGTGTCTATAAAGAACACAAATTCGATTTTTCATTTCAACATAAAGTGCCAACCAGCAAAGGAGTTTTTGAGAAAACAAATAAAAAATTATATTGTTTTAAATACTTACGTAAAGTATTTCTTAATTGCTATTGAAGAACAACATATAGGAGTCCAATTATAAGTCTCATAAGAAGCAGCTTCATGTAAGATTTTGAGTTGTTTGATAGAATCATTAAGAATAATTTTACATTTATAAAATATTCAAAATAAAATACAGGAAGTAGTCATTTTACGGTAACTATAAAATTTTGTTCCTTTCTAAAGACAGAACGCAATTCAGTTTTGTATTTGAATTACTTTATCAAAATGAAGATTTGGAAATACGCATAATTCAAACCACCACTCTTAAGATTATACTTGTGGACTTTTTAATGTTTCTAATGAACTTTTTTCTGAGATTTTATTAGTATTTCTTCGATATAATATTTTACGTTTGTTAATGATAATTTCTAATTTGAAAATCTCCAAGAGTATATTTTGTTTTATCACATCGCCTACATTAAATCTTCAGAACCAGCATTTATATTACTTAGTTCAAATATCAGCCAGTATGTTACTTCAAACAGCTATAAATATTTTTAAATTGGCAACGTTACATATGCTAGCTCTGCAACCCTGCTGCAAGCTTGCCTCACTCTGTATTTGAAGAAACCAGGATGAACTTTGTGCAAATTTATTGCTGCGAACTCTGGTGCAGTATAAAGTATGAGAAAGGAAAAAAATAAAGGATAAATTGCGCTGTTCATTTAGATATGAGCCTAAATGATTGATTCACGAAATACTAAATTAACGGTTTTACCACTATGCGAGAGATTATTTGGTGCCAAAATTTATCAGATAATCAGTAATCTTCGTTGAGTCAGATGTCCCGTTCTCCCATTTGCACAACTGAGATCTTAAACCTCTCAGACCATTTATTATAGTTATTATAATATTATTAGTTTTTTACAATTCTAATTTTTAAATTTTGTTTAAAAAATATGTCTCCACATTGAATCATGCCTAATTATTAGATTAACTTGCTAAATTCTCTAATTTTTATCACAATTTCTACTTCAAAAAAATAATTTAAATAATAAATAATATTATACTTGAAAATTCACTTATAATTCATAAAATATTTACTTGTTTATGCATTGCCACTTTCCAAACAAAAAAAAATGCTTTGCATTTATGTATATACAGTATTTATATAGATTATTTTATATTCTAATCACTCATAAACAAACTACTACTTTTTAAATTTTTACTAAGTACAAAAAGAAACATCTTTCATAAATATCAAAAACTAAGATGACATATAAGATATACAATATTAAGTATATTTATAAATATATATTAAGTATTAACTTATATATATATTATATATATTTTATATATATTAAATAAATATAATTATAATATATATCCATATTATATATATAGTTAATATATATAATACATATAATATATATAATATATATATATATAATTATACATATTAATATAAAATATATATATATATATATATAATATATATAATATAATATATATATATATATATAATTTAGATTAGATTAATATATATATACAAAAACTAGAATCATAAGATAGAGAGAGTAATAATATATCTGGTAATATCCAAGATGGATTAAATTAAAAGTATCGGTTTAATTAAACATATATATATAATATATATATATACATTACTCATAACATAATATATAAATATATAATAAATACACTAACCACTAATCACAATTACATATAATATCATATAATACTTATATTATCACATCAATCAAAGTCACATATAAATATATATATAGGATATAATATATATATATATTATATATAATATAATATATATATATATATATAATATATATATATATATTATATATATATAACTATATATATTATATATATATATATATCATATATATAATATATATATGCTGTAATATATATATAATTTATATTATAATATATATAACTATACTATGCTACCAATTAATAACGATTATAAACGTATTATATTATATATATATATAGTATATATATATATATTATATAATATATAGATTAGTATATAGGTATAATATTTTTATTAACTAATACATATATATAGTAACACTATATATCAACATACACACTAATGACACAGCGCAATTGTTTGGTTCTAACACTACCATTGTGTAATAAAACACCTTTTATGTGTTTTTAATTAAGATATCAAATAAACCTATACAAATAAAAACAGGTAGTTGTTATTCTTCTATTCTCTTCTCATGGCCAGGAGCGAGTCGTATTAACTTATCGCACTATTCAAATAAAAGTCAAATCTTAAAACAAAGTGCATCTACACAAGGAATCTATAAATATTTAAGATAAATCGCCTAGACAAAAAACATACACCCACCCTATATACACACAGTAAAAATAGAATGGGAGGAAAATATGTTTCGCAGAACATTTACCAGTAGATGACAGTGTAAAATTCTAGCAATAGCATTTTAAGCTCTGGTCATCATGTAGTGAGCCCGAGCACAGAATGTAAGAGACGTGTAAATGATCATCGAAGTCGCAAGGTACACATCCCTCAAAAGAAGGAGGTACACTGGCTGGAAATTAAAAAAAAATAAACCAGATGCATCAATCGTAATAACACACAGAATAGTGTGAAGGAGATACAACACTTTGAAGCTAAAAGATTGAACGAGTATGTTATACTAGAGTAAGACAAGGTTAAGAAAGTAACGACAAGGGCCCTAGACGAGTGAGTTTCCAAAGTGGGGTAAACCTCAGTACTGTACCACCAGGGGTGTATATGATGCACACAAGCTGCAATACTACAGGGGTCACCGGCTACCAAGAAGTAGCTACACGATCATCATTTGCAGAGTGATATTCCAACGTATTGTAATGTGCGCATATCATCACTACAGATACATACATCAAATATATATATCATATTATATATACGTACATTAGCTTTTATACACACACATACACCTACTCATAGGCACTTACGCTCACACGTATTATAATATATATATATACCTACATATACTAATATACCTAATACAATCACACTATATCATATATATATATATAATACATAATATACCTAGACAATATTTAATATATCAACACCTCACTTGATTAACATATAATTACAGCCGTATGACTTATTCACATATCACTTATACTCATCTATCTACACACCAACATCAAAACTCAAATAATATATATTAATAATATATATATTATTATATATACTATTATAAATACTATTAATATATATATATTAATTATATTAATATTATTTAATATATATATAATATATATAATATTAATATAATATATATTATAATTAAATATATAATATATTAATTATATAATATATAGTAATTATATTATAATAATTATTAATATAATTTAATATATTAATATATCTTTTTCATATTATACCTATAAACTTTTTATCATTTTGAAAATCAAAATATTTATATGAGCGAGCATCATCATTGTAATATATAATTTATCATATACAGTGATTAGTAGGAGAGGGAGCGCAACGTCGGTGTGAGAGGCTATATACACTAACCAGTAGTTAGAGTGACACGTACGTGGATATTAAAGCGGCTAACAAAAGGAGACTGTATATATATGAGAGAGATGACGTTAGATATCCAAACAACAATATTGGTAAATCACATTCAAAGTATGATGAGAGATACACGTTTGGGATAAAGGTTGATACTAAGTCATATTGGGTTTTTGCTGCACCCCATCAGCGCATCTCTGCCCTAATCTCAACATCCTCCAAGCAAGATATATGTGAATTGATTAATGACTTAGAGATACGTACGAAATTCCTGAGTAGTGTTTCCAAACTAGCGGAGCGCAAAGCTCCCTAGTGTGGCACGGAGCACGCTTCACGGGCTCGAACACGCTACATGTCAACAAATGTCGCCAAACATGTATCCAATGGTTTATTCTCAATGTCCTCCGGGCTCCATCGCAGAAATGAACCAGGAGCTCCTGATCCACATACCATGATGTTCAGTGTACCCAAATTGGACGAAGATGACTGCATGTATGAGCGCATGTAATTTATTAGAAGAAACAAATACAATGGACGCGTCAATAAGTGACTCTCAGAAAAGCACACTAATGATACGACAACTGTTTATGCCAATATAAATAATAACTCTTTAGAGATACGAAGAAGCACAGAGGAAAGGCAACCTACGACAGGAAACGCCACACAGCTCATCCCCACATCCTATATTCGCGCAGAGTAGTGATCTCTCGAAATAAGCTAGAATCTCGTAGAGAGATATTGCCAAGCAGCAAAAGTCACTCACCATGCATGTTTATTTTACAATATATACACTCCGACGACTCCATCTGGGTCCTATGTAGGGAGAATTTTCTGAGTTAACTACATCATAGATGGGCGAGAGTTATCAAATCACGCACACTCCGAGCAACCTGTCAGTTCAAGGTATATGGCAGCCGATGATACGTACCTAGTGTATAACTCAGGAATGGCACATGCCTGACTTCACGGGCCAAAGTGTATGGAGTAGCGTGATGTCACTTCGTTTGGAAACGATCACGAAGCACTCCCAGACCGGAATATCATCTCTCTCGGACGTCATCCTCGGTATCAACACAATCGTCGTCTACGGTTGTGCCCAAGTCTCAAGAGCGCCGGAAACTGACGTATAGGGATCGACTGACCGTCGAATGTTATCTCTACCTGAGCTCGTCTTGATAACGCACCTTTGAGTAGATATTGACCTAGCATCGACAGTATGATAACTACTATGACGAACCATCCTCTTCTCATGACGACGTGCTATTGTTTTCAATCGTGGATGTAAGTACTTAGTTAAAAGCTAACCGATTATACAACCAGGGTATTGGTATATAGTTAGTTTTGGTTGGTGTCTTGCAATCTATTGTATGTCCTAACGAATCAGTTACTGTTTCTCTTAGGAGAGCTTCGTATATTTTTATGGTAAGTTGTCTTTATTATGCCCAAAATACTTCTATATACATCGGGTCTAGTTATCATTATGGTAATCACTGCTTCTCACACCCGAAGATATGACGTATGGAACCCATCACACTAAAACCATAACTTAGTCTCTGTCATTATCTCAAAATAATAGCAAGATGTTTACCACTTATTAATCCCTATCAAAGCAGGTAGGATGTGATGCCGATTAAATTTCAGTAAATGTCCGCCGAGTATAGTTTTATTAATAGAGGTGAGTTAACTATCCATGATTAACACGTTTATATATATATATACAGAGGGGATTAAGTATATTATGCTATCTTTGTTTATTACTGGTCATATTACCATGCTTTATAATTATATAATCACTACATGTATTTATATTATTAGATATTATATACATTGCTTTTAAAACTTATTATCATTAGTTTCTAACTGACTTTAACATATTAATACTCACTTATATCACATATGATCGATATTATTATACTGTTTATTATTATATATAACCTTTTCATTATATTTACATTATATATTAAACATATTTAACATTAATACCTTAAGGAAGCAGTTAAAATATAACTAGTAGTATAAATAATTCATAATTACTAAGTAGTGTTTAACCGTTAATATATAAACTATAATATATATATTATACTATATATAATATATATATTATATATCATATATACTATATAGCTATACCGCTATATAAACAACTGATAAGGAGGGATTATTAAGTATATGTACTTATTTAGTATATATTGTAATTGTATTATAATATTATACTTATAGAGTTTCAAATAGTTCGCCTTTTTTTTATTTAGCTTATAGCTATTTATTAACTCAGTTTTTTACTGCTTATTTAATATATATATATATAATACTATAATATATAACTATATTTGTACTGAGTAGTATACTTATATATGTTGGACAGTTATTCCAAGGATTTTTTTATGGGTGGAGCCAGACAAAAAATCGTTTTTTCTTATATATAATAACATAAATTAAATATAACGTTTCTGTAATATACTTTAATATACTTATAGCTATTTATAAATAATATACATAAAATTGAAAAAAAAGACAAAATATCGCTGTAATTATATAAGTATTAATATTGTAATTGGATTATTTAATTACACATTTTATATATATTTATTTATTCTTGTACTATGTCAAGAGATTTTATATTTAAACTCTCTAAACGATCTTTTTTATATAGTTTATTATTAAATAATGTAATTAATTATCTTAATATATAATGTATTTATTGTTACTTAAAAAATTTAATGGAGGGGTTTTGGAGTCTCTATAGGCCCCCTTGGCCCTCACCCTGGTACGCCACTGTATCATAGTTAGCTATATATTTACTTCATTAGCCTATTATGTTTATATATATATATAATCATTATCATTTTTATTTTAAAACACACCTACACACGTGAGAGTGCGCACACACCTACTACCACTAACGTATATATATATACCACATATATATATAGTATATATATATGATATAGTTACTAATTCTAATATAGGGTGATCAGGAGAATATATTAGATTGTAGGAGTACACTCACGATCACACTGAGCGACATCTTCGATGAGTTAATTTAAAGGATTAATGAGACATATGTCGCAAACTCTCAAAGGGTGTGGGGATACAGTTGTTTGAATATCCCACATACATAAACGTATGGGGGCTGTTAATAAAAAACTACAGGCCTATTGATTACATTTATTGAGTATCTGCATGATCTCAGTTGCAGATTATATCACATTACCACATCACGGTTAAAAGTAATTGTTCAAAGGTTCCACCCCGTCCATCACCTATATCACTCTCCACAACTTCTCCGCCTAAAATTCGTAGATGCATCAAACATGCGTTACGAATTACTATGTCGATCTTGTTTTATGATGGCCATATGTATTACAAACTTAATATATCGACGCCGACGACCACAAATTTTCACTCTCTGTGTTTTCCAGTGAAATCCTTATATATTTATAACGCCTCTGCTTTCCATCCATCCCCGAGAGACAATAAATCTAACGGTTCTAACGGCTGTGGGACACGTTAGGCGGCCATTCGTTATCACGAGTGACCTTACCTAGCGGCCTCTATATCCATCGATCGGGCAAATATCTGAGTCATTTTAGATACCGTGAGTGTTACACACACACAACAGTGACGAGTAGCATTCTGGGACTCCTTTCGTGCTGAGAAGAACATGACGCATCTTGGAGCAAAGAACATCATCCAATAAATGGTGTAACACGTTATGCAAGAAGTCTGCCATACAGCACTGTAAAGCCGGTTTCGGCTAATATATCAAACAGCGCCAAATCAACACCATTCTCACGATTGCACAACGCACCACCATAATATCAGCTACAATACGATACTTATACACAGAAATATTTCGCAAATCTCACAACGTACGTGGATTTTCCTCTGACCATATATGACGTGCGTTATGGTAGCTTTTACAGTTTTGTATACCCGAGTTTAACGACCAGTAAAACTGTATACATTGTCACTACTTTTACAAATCGATGCAATATATCATGAAATCAGATCAACAGATAATTTCGCTCGTCAGAGCTTAATGCCATATCACCCACACAGCAACAAGAAGTTATCACCATATAACCGTATTGACGTAGTCCTCCTGCTTACACACACTAGTATTGCATCACGAGCGTCTTGAGTCAAGACTAAGCAGGAGATATTTTACACGTATACACTCATATAGCACTAGAGATTTACTTGACAGCACACAGATTTGTAACTCACTACACTACGCTGTTCTCCATACACAGACTCTGAGTTTGCTAGCGAACATTCCGATCCTTGTAACAATTCTCCGTGTACTTGAGTTGGCGGGCTTTGTGTCTACCACCTGAAAATTTCTACGTCCATCCGACACGTTCTTGGGCGCGCATTCATCGCCCACGTTCAAGAAAATATGCTGCTGGATACTGCGCACACACACCACCTTACCACACACCCACGCACACATCATAAAACGTATAATTTATTAAAAACCTTTTATGTTTACATCATTTTTGTACATTTAAATATTACTCATTCAATATAACTAAATTACATTTTCAAAGTTTTCGTCTTACGAAGCACCTTATCCATAATAGTAAACACTACTTGAAATCTAGGCACACGACGCGAGGAAAACACCGATCTACACGGTATCATCTCATACACAGTCAGCAATATGTATGAGAGATAGCCACAAAACGACTATTCATCAAATATTTATATGTAACGCTGCATATTCCTCGTGTATAGACGGTATCAATGCATGAACTTGTAGAACACTTGTAATTATTATTTTGTGACAGCTCATGGGTAATACTATACTAGGCGTCAGTATCTGACAATATCTAATTAAAATCTTACAGTGATTATTGTAATAGTATTATTAACGTCATTATACTGTAAACCGACTGTATGAACATACATATTTTGGGGTAAAGCTTAATAAGGTAACCTTTTTCATAGATGGTAAAATTAACGTTCCTCACTACAACTTAAACAGATGAGAATCTCTTATACACATCGAAATTTCTAAAATAGGTATCAAATGTATGAAATAACACAGACAAACATTGAGAGTTTAACATCGATTACTTCCATACTATCACCTCTACATTCTTATACTATTCCCTGCTCATCGACATTTCAACACTAGGAGTATAATAGCTAATAAATCATAGATATATAATATCTATAAGTATAAAGATATATATAGCACTCATATAATAGTATTACCCCTATACTATCTATATATATATATAGCCACCCACTTGCCTACATATATATACATAATAGTATATAGTATTACATTAAGTATCACCCTCACCAAGATTTTCGAGTCTCATATAATAATCTATTATTAGTACTTACTATATATATAGCTATATTATACTAATACACTCATCTGGATACACTCGTTAATCAATTTTGGTGACTTATCCAATTTTATAAGCACATTTGTAATTCTGATAGTAATATCTAAGCAAATGTAAACTTTGCAAAAAAATGGTTTGATCGTTTGACCCTATATCCGTTAGTTTATGGTATTAAATAAATTCGCTATTTAATAGTGGGTTCATATTTACTTAATAGATATTCTAATTTCGTCTTATAGGGGTACGCGATACAGAAAGTTTTTTGAGAATTTACAGACCTAGAACTACAACTAAATTTTTATCCAGATCTAAATTTAATCGCTTCTATTGGGTTTGGTTTGAATATTAAAGTGTATATTTTCATACTCTTTAGGATCGAGAACATCGTTTTTTTTGAAGAAAATTTGTAGAAAACATTTGCGAAAAAAATTATATTTCTAAAGTAAAAAAAACTGAAACAGTATTTCAGTTTTTTCGTTTCATCTTATAATTTTATTTTTGAGCGAACTGTTAGTATCTATTACAAAAATATGAAGACACATAATGGTGATGCATTCAATTCTACACATCAAGATCATGAAGAACGAAATCAACAGAGAAATGAATATAACTTACAAAAAAAAGCGTAATTTGGTGTAACCTTCAACAACATGTAGAAAGTACTGAAGCTTTGTTCGAGGCTCTTGAATATAACCGGCACATGTTATTGCTTACTTTACGCAAACATCAGACCACTTCATCTCTGCTACTCTCAGTAAAATGTGTATGTAAGAATCACAAGTTTGTTGTCTTTAAACGTATCCTCTACTCTCACTATTATTTGACTGTTGAATGAATCGTCCGTGTTTCACAATTTAAAAATTTAGGAGAGTACCAAGCGCATTTTGAGTTTTAGATATTAAAGCCCTAAGAAGTGGAGAGCACAGACACAGGTAAGTAACCGGATAGATCATTGATGCAAAATAAAAAAGAGTTGGAGATAGAACAGAGATTCTGATGAACTCACCACTATGCTGGGGAGATTAAGAATAAATTGGTGGAATGACCTTCATAAAATATCCCAGAGTGCGCACATATTTAAACGGATATATCTTCAACTCCATGGGAACGAATAAGAATCGCACTAGAATGGAAATACTCTAAAAGTTCGAAGTTCTGGTATAATAATAAAATGCTTGCTACTTTGCTTACGTATGTTAATATCAGAAAGTCTTCGATATGTCTAGGACCACAGAAAAAGATTAACCGCTATTTGCCAGGGACGAGAATGATAATCAGAATCGGAGAAAAAGGAAAGAGATCACCAGTCGAATGGTTCCTACAGGAAGATAAACTGTCAATCAGAGATTAACGATAGAAAATTTAAGATGTTTCTAAACCTTATTGTTAAGAATAGATTCGCAACAACATTTTTATGAGACCTGAACTATGTTAGAGGATAAGTTAAAAAGCGATTGGTACGCCTTTTTGTAAGACAGGCTATAGTTTGGATTTTGATTTCGACTCTTTTGCAGCTTCTTCAGACATGCTGAATGAAATGCATTCATCTCTCTCAGCTGAGGAAAAGGTGACAGTTTATAGCCCCTAAGTCCAAAAAAGTAGAGAGAGAGAAGTCATGTGTATACCATAGTGCAGGGTTCAAGCTCCAGAAGAAACAAGTTTTGGAGGTAAACGCACTGTGAAGGGACAAGAATACTTCCAATGCACTCTTCGCTCTTGGCTTTAGTTGTTAATATCATTAATGATAATGCGCAAATATTATTATTTTAATATAAATATTGATTTGTAAAAGGAGGGCGGAGAGGAGGAAAAATTTCCGTTTACATATACAACACCCATAATTTCGACAAGCAAAAAGGTGTGAGAAAGCAGATATACACCTATTTTTCCACTCAAACCGTTAAGACAGAGGAGTATTACTCGGAACAGGAATAATACCTTTAAAAGGAGAAAGGACGGGGCCACGAGGAAGAAGGGCAAAGTTGGAGTGTCAATGACATATTTAAAAGAGAATTGAGACGAAGTTTTAATCCTTCAGAACTCATATAGATGTTGGAGTAGAAGAAACCAGAATAGCAGGGTCATGCAATATCTACCGGTAGCATAGATTTTTTAGTCTCCGTATAGATCTGGAACTCTTCTCTTGCCAATCCGTGGAATTGAAATTGTTAGTTAATATATTACGAGGGTTTTCTTGTGAGATATTTTTAGATAGAATCAACGTATAATTTTTTTATTGATAAACGTCAGGAGTTTTATCTAGCATTATTCCTCAAGGGATTAGGTATACAGAATGAGATATGTACACCGCTATGTTTATTACTTATTATTTCATTTTATCTATTATTATTACTTTGTTAATATTATTTATTTAGTATTATTAGGATCTATTAAGTTACTACAATTGTATTGTGATTATTTTACTATATTTATTTATCTTATTTATATTATTATATATATTAAGTAAAAAACTTAATTAACTATTATTATTACTTAATTTTTATAAAATCATCATTATTTAACTAATTTATTAATTATTATTATATTATTATATTTAAGTTTACACTATGTTAATAGTTATTATTATTATAGTATCTTACACGTACCCAGATTGGGGGTGAGGCGCGTAGCATACAACCGGACAGGATGACAAGCTAGTAGAAAGAAGATGTTGCATGCCAAGATTTCGAAATAGAGAAGACAGCCCCTTTAGTACTCCTGTTCTCACTTTATACCTTTTCTTCTGTAAGAACTCGTCGCAATTGTCAAATAGTGCAAATATAAAAATCCACCAATTGAGAGCAATCATAGAGACTGCGACGCACCCTCTACTATGAGTGGTTACTTGATCAAGGGAGCGTTTTCATACCACTTGGACAAAGTCTTCAAACAACCTCAATATTCACTCATATACGAAAAACCTCCGCCATTCACTGCACCTGATATATTCACCTATCTTCTCGTCTCTGCAACTCAACAATTCCTATCTTTATCCTTTATGGCAATACCCTCTTCTAGACTCAAAAATTTATTATTCGGTCTCCCAGCCGGTCTGAGATTTCCCAGCCACACCCACCACAACTTCATCCGGTAAAAAAGGCACCATAACCCGACTCACATCACTCCCATCCTCTTCCAGGTGACCAAAACCATCACTTCAATGTACTCTCATTATATTCTCCCATTGTACGCCGATCCTTCAGAGCCCAATCAACGCCCCATAATGCATTAATAGCCTCATTTCTCATCATTCACCTCACACGCCTCTAAAATTGTCATCTGACACACTTTTGTACACCTTAGAGATACTATACCTCTTCAGCCAGACCAAAGTTTTACTACTAATAGCTTAATACCAATGCTAACAAACATACTCTCACTGCAAAACCTAACCACAAAACCTAGTCCCGTTACATCCTCCCCAGATTTAATTGCACCAGCCACCTTCATCATCATTCGTTTCCTTTTCCTTTCCTACTACATTATGCGTCAACCGTTACCTTTTCATCCAACATATATCCTCAGAATAGAGTAAACTCAGCATACTTTTCAGGGTTGCTCAACTCTCAATCACTGACTTCACACCCGGTAGAACTCTCCACTCACCACCATTACCTTACTCTATCAACATTTACTTTCAAACGCCTCTCCTTTTCACAAGATTCTGCCAAACCCCCTCTACCAATCGCTCCCATGAAACTCCCTTCAGACTCATCCCACCAGAAACAACAAATCATTCGCTCGTAGCATTAAGACACGGGCACACATTAACATCTCTCCTTCTCCATCATCTAACCCCTGTCCGTTCCTCGCCCACCACCTCGAGACCCATTTCCTCTCCTTGTACGTCGCTGATCCCCTCCAATAAATGCTAAACTAACCGAACGCAAAAAGATATATATACTATCCTGCCTCACTCGCCTCTCTAACTAGAGAACCAATCACTTTGAGAACTCTCGCACACACATTAATTTATCTAACACACGCTATCACTATGTCATTAACATAACTTTTTGATTCATTCAGAAAGCTCATACACCAACAATCACATATAATATATTATATTAATATATAACTATTATAAATATATAATATATATATATATATATATTAATATATATTTATATTATATATATATTATATAATATATAATATATATATATATATATTATATTATATACTATAATATGTAAAGGTGGGTGGCCCAGATAGGCATTTCTCACCTTTGAGAGAGTGTATGCCTTTGTGCTGACGCCCCGCCCTCGTCAACTAATTCTCTATCGTTTTCACTATATACTAGCCACTTTATTTCTCAGTGATTGGAAGCACTCACATGTCCAACCTATTCCGAAAAAAGGATCCTTCCAACTATCGCCTATAGCTCTTACTTTCGATATTCTATCTAAGATCTTTATAACTCTTCTTAACTCTCAACTTCATCATTATATTATAAGATTCATCTGGAATCTCATTCCTTCTTTCCTGAGTCGCCAGTACGTGCCTTTCGATGCTCGGATTCAGCGCTATACTGTGTGTAAGCCTATCTTTAGCTGATATTATATGTTGTTCTCGCCCTATAGGGGACTTGGACGGAGGGCCAGACTAATATGACTGTGTGGTGATCGACTTGTGAAAATAATCCAAAGCATTTGGATGCCCGGATATGGAGTCGCAGTCGGCATGCACTATAGAGGCTATCTCAAAGCTTATCCTCTTTGAGTTTTACCTATCCTTTCTCATTATAGTCTACTATTGTCATGTAGTGTATATTCTATTCGATATGAGACCGTAGTATCATTTAGGGTGGTGAAAGTGGTGGCGGTACTAACTTGCTTTATTTCTCTTGCTTTTCTGACCAATAACTAGGAGTGTCCTCAATGGGTATACTGTCTTTATCTCTAATTACTTATATTCCTAATAGGTTTTGCATGTAAGTGATTCTCACCTCCCCATCTATCACAATACACTTATAATGGCCATCGGAACGTCCATCGACTCGACCACTAATGTGCTTCAATTGCATTTTCATTTCTACTCCCCCTCCTTTTAACCATCTTCGCTCCTAAATATGTTACACTACTTTCTCAATTCTATTCTCGCTGATCTGAACAAAAAGCTTAAAATTACTCCTAGGCGGAAGTAAGTGCAATCCTAGTAAAAGTATTCAAATTTTCTTAATTTTTTTAAAACTCAATTTCTACAAATCTCCCTTCTCAAGACACGTGCCTCAAGCTCTAATATGTCTTCCTCTACGGGGACATTCTCTCGTCTCCCCTGTTTGACAACTATAAAAAACGCCTTGAACACATTAACAATAAAAAAGATTTAATAATTTTGGAGAAACCTCACATCACCAAGGTTGCTAGGGCCTGCTGTAAAGAAAATCGTAGGGCAGGGATTCAAAGGTTGTTGAGGAGCTATCAGGACTTTTTCCTTTTCTTAGTTTACTTAAGCTGATACTAAGCGAGTCATCAGATGCACGCAATATGGATAGAGTACATGCTTCTCACATCTAGGGGAGGACTCTTACAACCGGAACGTTTTTGTGGGAAGAGGCTACGGTGCAAAAGGCACACTATAAGGCTTTTAGTAAAGCTGAGTTCTGTAACATTCGTTTTTGTGGGACGGCACAGTGGTTGCTATTATCTTCATTCACTATACGGACCGCAGAGCGGGTAGGGGTTGCTGCGCGAGGGAATATGACTGTATCGACTGTACCACTCCTATTTACGAGATGTCCCGTTCTGTAGTAGAAAGGTGGGTGTTGATGTGCTGTGCCGCTACGGTGTGTGTGTGTGTGTGTGAGTTTTTGAGATTTGAGTTAGTTCGGTATATCTGTTGTTGCATGCGGTAGTGTGTCGTTGGTGTGAGTAGGTCGATTGTCTGTTTCGTGCTGCATCTCTGGTCTGTCGAAGTTTTGTCTAGCTTGATTGTGTTTTCTTATGTGGAATTTATGTCTGTGCTCGTGTGGCTCGTCTATTGTTAGAGTGCCTTGCGTCGAGTTGGCTCGTCTGTCGGTAATTTGTGCTCTGTCTTGTTAGATGAGTGGTGAATTGTTTTGAGTGGCGTGTGACTAACACCCCGTTTGAGAGTAGGTGCTCTGCCGTGGAGGGTGTGACAATCTGGTAAAAAAATTATATCATCATCAATGTCTGCATGCATACTGCTGTTGCATTCGTAGCATCTTCTCGTCGCCGCCCAAGTGTAGTGGGGGTATAGGTGTCGGAGACTATTGCAGATGGGAAACGAATAGACAGTTAGTAAGATGGAAAATATTGAGCTCAGTTCGTAAAAATAGCATAGACTATCACCCCTACCTCTTGTACCTTATATATGTGAGAACATCCGGCGCATCAGAAATCCCACCCGAGATTTCACAGGAACGCGGACGGACCTCCCATGAATGTCGTTAAATGTAGGCTTCATCCTTGGCAACAGGTGGGCCACAGCCATAACCAACTCACAACCTCGCATTCACTTCCTAATATTACGCACACTTTCATCTCAGCCTCTGCCAAACTCACATAAATATATCTCCTCCAGCATTCCTTTACTGACTCAAGCCACTTTTCCATATCTCTTCGTTCTCCCCAGCCTGCGATTCCCCAGCAACACATTTGGCCAACTATTCATCACGCTTACCAACCGCACTATCAACCATCCTATCCAACAGAGCAAACCAATCTAACAATACTTATCTATATTAAACACACTCATAGTTTTACTCCATTATTCAATATTCACACCCACAACAACTCGCTTATATTAATTACGTGTTTCAATCTCTATCATCCTCTCAAACTCTCATTCAGAATTCGCACACAAAACCAAATCATCTGCATATAAGTTAAGGGCACTGCCTCCGACGTCCTGCTCTTCCAATTCGCCCTATCGTTGCACTAAGTACAGGTGAGCCTGTGTCGCCTGCTCGATCGCTGCTGTACCTACTAATTCCTTTATTCATTTACCGCATCCATATACAAATGAATAACTCAAGGAACATAACACATCCTACTCACTCTCGTACTTTAATCTTTTAAACAATGCCACTTTCGACCCATTTATTCTACCACACGCTCACTATCGTCTATATCATACATGTACCTCTTGTAGTTCGCAGTGTTTGTCTTATATGATCACTTGATCGCTGTATCTCTAAACACACAATTAAATAATAAATAACTAACACCTGCCATAGAGTTAACACTGAGTTAACAACTGCATTAATCATAACACGACATGCATCTGCAAGACTAAATCCCACGATAACACCTTAAAACCATTATATTCTCCTTCATTTTCTATCATCTATATTCATCAAAATCAAAAATAAAAGTTTAATAAATTATACGTTTGAGTTTTCAATTGGGTATGAATAGACTTAGTGTATGTGGTATCCACGATCAGTTGTCGCTCTGTTGCATCGTTTGCTATGTGATGTAGTCAGCTACGCTTTGTTTCGCTTATCGAAATTAAAGATGCACATTTAAGGTTTTGTTTACTCAGACGTGATCTTTTCAAAAGTGTGATCGAAAATGTTCTATCAGTCCAGAAGGTGTTCCCTTTTTTACCTTAAAGTTAACGAAACTCGGTTAATGAAACGAAATATCTTACTAGTAATTTACAATAAATTTTCAAACAGTAGTTACTACAAAAATTACAAGCACAGTGTTCTATCGCCTTTAGTTTAATGTTGGCGCAGAAAGGTTCTGTCTTGATTCATATAATAGCATAAATTGGCTTGATTTTAATACTACACGAATGTATCCATCTTTTGCATCAGCTCCACGTACCATGCCAGATGCTTCAGTCACAGTTTTAAATTTTCCATCCTGTGCGTAGACGTATGGTGATACGATAGGATGTTGCACAAGTTATTAAGCTCTTCATCAGAAGTTTTCGTGTCATAGCTGGTCGACCTGCACTGGATCAATAGGAGGCAGTAGTTTTTCAGTGTTTGATCAGTTGTCAGCGATGTGTGGTGGACGAAATTCTCTGATTTTTTTGACTTTGAATGGTTGGTATGCCGTATTGCATTAGTTATATCGATAGCATCCTTACTGTTTTCTTCATCATCTTCTTCATCATTGTCTGCTAACATTTTCTTGGTGAGCCCAGTAACAGTTTCTTTTGATGACAGGCAATGTTATACTAGCAATATCTGGTGACAGCTGTCTTTGGATTTTTGATGTTTGGCAGCAAATGCTTTGGAATCATTTGCATTTGTCTGCATTTTAATTCGAAACACGTTGGTTGCAATAGCAAACCACAAGAACTTGTAATGACTGGCAATTATTCTAGTAAGGCTTGTAACTGTTGCTTCTGCAGAGGCGACCAAAATCTACTGG
>JABUQX010033424.1:30000-45000 GCA_015478945.1 Trachelipus rathkii
ATAAAAGTGTCAATTTTTTTCGGTTTTAAAAAAAAAAAAAAAAAAAAAAAAAAAAAAAAAAAAGTATCTAGAGAAATTACTGAATTAACTTTTAAGTTAGTTTGAGGATTTCTACAAAACAACCTTAAATAAATGTTTGTAACAAGTGGAGTGCATTTTAGAAGTACTGAAAATCCAAGTGGTATGCACTAAGGAAGACTGAATGGAAAGAAGAAATACAGGACAATCTGAATGAGGAACTTTATAGCACATAAACAGAAGAAATTCAGTGGACTCTCTTTAAGAAAAAAAAATTCTATTTTATAAAGGCAGTTGAATACAAAGAATACAAAAACATTCATTTTGCAGATGTTAAGATTTTTTTCCGAAATGAGTGCAAAAATGCATAGATTTTCCAGTCTTCTGTAATATTGTAGAGGTCATTCTTTGTCTTGAAGAGAGTACAGCACTGCACCTGTTGAGAGAATATTTTCTGTTATGAAGAGTATGTTTTGTCAAAGGAGAAATATAGGTTAAATGCTGACACAATGAGGGCTACGTTAGTTGTAAGACAAAATTGCATCTTGGAGTGTGAGAAGTTTTATGATAAGGTGTGGAAAGATCGAAATATGCTGCCTAAGATTATTTCATCGGGAAATATTCATAGTCCGATCGTGGAGAAATAGGGTAACCCTCTACATATAGCCTACTTTAATTTATGTACTTTTGTTCTGTCACTCACTGAAGAATAATAGTAAGCTCAATATGTTTACGCAGTTTAATATTTTTATCGTCTTACTTTTAATGAATACAAAATTTTACCGTGGTTCAAATCGGTAGAGCGACAGAGTCGCATGGCAAGGGAGCGGGTTCGATCCCTAGTCCGAATCCTAGGTGCAATTGCCTTAAAAAAATTGTTTTCAAACCTATGCAATTGCATTGCATTAATGATCTTCAAACCCATGCAATTGCAGTACATGATCTTCAAACCTATGTGATTGCTTTAGATGATCTATAAACCTATGAAATTTCAGTATATTATCGGCCTCGCAGCCCTGATTCTTATATAATATTTCTCTTCATTAATTAACCTTATTTCGACTCACCTCATTAGGTTCTGTGTGAGCTATCTAGAGGAGCAACAAAAGACACTCAATTCAGTTTTATTAGTATACCTCTTTAATTTTAAATAATTTTCATTTGATTGGATAAAAATTATTTTAAGATCATTATTGACATATATATTGTTATTGTAACTTGATTTCTTTCAAATTAATAAATTAAATATATAAATATAGAATTATATATATATATTATATATATATATATATATATATATTATTATATATATCATCTATATATAATATTTATTTATATATATATATATATATATAGTATATATATATTATGGAGAGTTAAAAATTAGGGGAAAATGGAAAATTTTATTCTCCGGTCGGAGATTAAATTGATTATTCTGCTTAGCCAAAATATCTCAGAGGCATCATAATATGTTATATTTAGCAGGTTTAGTGATAAATTTTCGATATTAGACAAAATATCATCAACATAACCCGCCACACCACGTCTGCAAAGGTTTAATCCATTCAAAGGGAGCGGAGAAAATAGTAAATGGACGAACGCTCTAACTTTTACCAGATGAATGCATATCGTTTGTATCTGGGATGAGAGAGCTGTAAAGGGAAAAGATGAGATTATGTGGAAGGACGAGTCGAACGAGTTCTCAACAAAGGACAAGGTACGCGAACAAAAAGTTCGCAATTCCAGTGTCTGTTGCAAAATTCATAGTATAGGGAGAGTGATACAACAGTTCGACGTGCAAAATGAGACTGGGGAAACTCAGTGTGAGCAGAAGAATTGATAAGATGAAAAGTAATAGACTCCACCCTTTCAAAGAGAGCAAAATAATTGAAACTACCACAGATACATGAAACATACTGGATGCAAAGAAGAACGACGCCCCTATACAGAACAATCAACTGGGGTTTTGTGAAGATATTTTGAAGGGCCTTCAGATTACCGAACCTCTTAGGAGTTTCTTTAGTGAGAGACAATGTGATCCTCCCATTAAAGATCATGAGAAAAGTAAATATGAAGAATTTCAAGAACTGAGGAAGGTTAGGATTGTGTGCTTTTAAAGTAGATGCTGCTTTTTCTGAAGGTTATGTAGAGTAGATAAATAGTTAAGGAATGCAATTTTTAAGGCAAAACTACAATTTTTTTCTTTCCTTCAATTAGAGAAAGATCAGAGGTTAGTTGCTCCAAGGCTATTGTTCGAGCGTCAGATGCTTGAAGTTAGGAAGGGCTTCTTTCGAAGTGAATGGAGTAATGTAAAGTTGCCTGAATATGAGTGAATAGGTGATAAAATGGCAGATAGGTCAAAAATAAAGAGCAGAATAAGAGTTGGGGTACAGATACTTAAGGTACATTACTTATTAATAGATTTGAAAGAATGAAATGTGGGCATCTACATCCTCGGTAACAGAATGACCAGAAGGGTAATCGGACAGAAGATTAAAGAAAGATAAAAATAGATACCGTTTTATTAGTGCCAAATTTATGTATTTCAGTAGGAAAGAAAGTTCGAAGACGATAGGCAGAGATGACACAGTTTACCGCAAGATTGGAAGTTGGAATCACAGGATTTGGTAATCAAAGAAGGAATACTATGAGGACTACATATTTTTTTTAGTATTAAAACTCTGAGAGAGAGAGGGAGGGAAAAGAAAACAAATCTTTAGGAAATATTACAATTTTAGTCATAAATAAGTTGAATTGAGGTGGAAAGAGAATATAGTACCTCCGGAATCGTCTGTGGTGAAATTAGAAGCAAATATTTTTTTTATCAAAGAGCTATTTTAGAAAAGGTATGACAGCAAAGCGTCGAACTATATATATATAATATTATATATAATATATATAATATATAATATATTTATATCTATATATATATATATTATATTTATATTATTATATTATATATATAATTAATATATATCTATATATTATATTTAGTAAGGATTGTGTTATGGTAGATGTATTTTTTTTTATTTTGTTATACTATTCACAAATGGAGATAAGCTTCTGAGATTAAACTCTGCAACTTTTTGAGAATGTTACTTATTAATTAAATGTTTTATTACAAGTAAATAACAGAAAGAAAAATATCGCAAATTTCTTTTCTTCTGTAGTATATATATATATTATATATATATATATATTCTATAATATATATATATATAATATATTATATATATCTATATTATATATATATATAATATATATATAATTATTATATATATATAGATATTTGGAAAATGACTAAACTGGAGACCGGAACGGGAGTCGGATGAAAAAAAAAATCGCAAGGTAGCTCTTGATATCATAAATAGATGTCTAGGGTTCGAAATGGGGTTAGGTTGAGAGGTTTAGTTTGTTAGGTTTACTAATATATGATATATATTCATATATATTATATAGTATATATATTATATATATATATATATATATATATATATATATACTAATTATTATATATTTTGTAACTAAGTAAAAATAAAAGAAGCATTTCGACGCTTAGAACATCTATTTTGTTATCATAGAGGCTACCTGCGAATTTTTTTTTTTCATCCGACTCCGTTTCCGTGTCTCCAGTAAGTAATTTCTCCAAATATATTATATATATATATAATAATATTATATATATATATATATATATATATATATATATATATTTATATAATAATATAAATAAATAACAAAATATATAATATCTATATATTATATAATATATATATATACTACAGAAGAAGTGTTATTTGCGGTAATTTGTTCCTTTCTGTTATTTACTTGTATAAACTTTTTAATTAATTTAAGTAACATCTCAAAAAGTTTGCAGAGTTAATCTCAGAAGCTTAGAAGCGAAGATTTCAATTATAACATATAAAAAAAAATACATTTAGATATATATTTAATTCCTTACGTAATATATATATATATATATATATATAATATATATATATATATTATATATATATATTATATATATATATATAATATATATATATTTAATTTAAAATTTAATTATTATTATATATAATATATATATATATATATTATATATATATATATATATATAATATATATATATTATCTATTACGAGCTACTGCTGTCATACATTTTATTGAGCTCTTTGATAAAATATTTGCTTCTAATTTCACCACAGACGATTCCGGAGGTACTATATTCTTTTTCCACCTCATTTCAACTTATTTATGACTAAAATTGTAATATTTCCTAAAGATTTGTTTTCTTTTCCCTCCCTCTCTCTCAGAGTTTTAATACTAAAAAAATATGTAGTCCTCATAGTATTCCTTCTTTGATAACCAAATCCTGTGATTCCAACTTCCAATCTTGCGGTAAACTGTGTCATCTCTGCCTATCGTCTTCGAACTTTCTTTCCTACTGAAATACATAAATTTGGCACTAATAAAACGGTATCTATTTTTCTCTTTCTTTAATCTTCTGTCCGATTACCCTTCTGGTCATTCTGTTACCGAGGATGTAGATGCCCACATTTCATTCTTTCAAATCTATTAATAAGTAATGTACCTTAAGTATCTGTACCCCAACTCTTATTCTGCTCTTTATTTTTGACCTATCTGCCATTTTATCACCTATTCACTCATATTCAGGCAACTTTACATTACTCCATTCACTTCGAAAGAAGCCCTTCCTAACTTCAAGCATCTGACGCTCGAACAATAGCCTTGGAGCAACTAACCTCTGATCTTTCTCTAATTGAAGGAAAGAAAAAAATTGTAGTTTTGCCTTAAAAATTGCATTCCTTAACTATTTATCTACTCTACATAACCTTCAGACAAAACAGCATCTACTTTAAAAGCACACAACAACCCAAACCTTCCTCAGTTCTTGATATTTTTCATATTTACTTTTCTCATGATCTTTAATGGAAGGATCACATTGTCTCTCACTAAAGAAACTCCTAAGAGGTTCGGTAATCTGAAGGGCCTTCAAAATATCTTCACAAAACCCCAGTTGATAGTTCTGTATAAGGGCGTCGTTCTTCTTTGCATTCAGTATGTTTCATGTATCTGTGGTAGTTTCATTTATTTTGCTCTCTTTGAAAGGATGGAGTCTACGACTTTTCATCTTATCAATTCTTCTGCTCACACTGAGTCTCCCCACTCCCATTTTGCACGTCGAACTGTTGTATTACTCTCCCTATACTATAAATTTTGCAACCGACATTGGTATTGCGAACTTTTTGTTCGCGTACCTTGTCCTTTGTTGAGAACTCGTTCGACTCGTCCTTCAACATAATCTCATCTTTTCCCTTTCCAGCTCATTCACCCCAGATATAAACGATATTCATTCATCTGGTAAAAGCTAGAACGTTCGTCCATTTACTATTTTCTCCGCTCCCGCTGAATGGATCAAAATTTAGCAGACGTGGTGCGTCGGGTTATGTTGATCTCCGCTCCCGCTGAATATCGAAAATTTAGTCAATAACTCTGCTAATATATAACATATTAGTGACGCCCCTGAGAGTGATTTTAGCTGAAGGCAGAATTAATCTAAAAATTTAATTTCCGACCGGAGAATAAAATTTTCCATTTTCCTTAATTTTTTACCTTCTCCATAATAATATATATATATATATACTATATATATATTATATATATTATTAATATATATATATATATATATATATATATATATATATATTATATATATATATATAAATTTATACATTTGAAATCAGTAATCACTCAAATTGGATGGAGTAAATTGATGGACAATTTCAATTTTGTATTCTACAGAATGAATATTATTTTAAATTTAAAGAGGATGATACGGCTGAAACTAAATTTAATGTCTTTTTAAATAGAATTGGAATGCTTATTTGAGATGAAAAACGGGAAATATTGTGATGGATAAAACGCGGAAAGGAGATAATATATATATATACTATATATATATATATATATATATATATATATATATATAATAATTATATATATATATATATATATTATATATTACATAAATAATTCATACCTCACAGGCATAAGCCCTATTCTAGGAGTTGAAACTTCTCTAGGCAATTTCTACCTAAGGATCCGGACCTAGGGATGAACCCGCACCCTGGCCGTGCAGATTTCAATCAATTACATTTATTTTTATTAAATATTTTTGTATTCATCTAAAAGTAAGACGATAAAAAAATTAAATTACGTTAAAATTTTGAGCTTACTATTATTCTTCAGTGAATGACAGAACAAAATTACATAAATTAAAGTAGGCTATATGTAGAGGGTTACTGTATTTCACCACGATCGTACCATGAATATTTCTCGATGAAGTTATCTTACGCAGCAAATTTCGGTCTTTCAACACCTTATCATAAAACTTCTCACACTCCAAGATACAATTTTGTCTTACAACTAACATAGCCCTCATTGTGTCAACACTTAACCTAGATTTCTCCTTTGACTACACATACTCTTCATAACAGAAAATATTCTCTCAACAGGTGTTGTGCTGTACTCCCTTGAGGACAAAAATGGTTTACTTTCTTTAATAAAAAGAATAAAATATACAATTATACAAAAGTATTAAAAATCTATCAAACAGAAATGTTTTGTGTATTCTATGTATCCAAATGCCTTACAATTATAGTTGTTAAGAGAGTCTATTGATTGAACATGGAATTTCTTCTGTTTCTGTGCTTGTAAAGAGTTCCTCATTCAGAATGTCCTGTATTTCTTTCCATTCAGGTGTCTTCCTTAGTGGCACACACTTGAACTTTTCAGTGTTTCCTAAACTACACTTTCACTTGTTTGACAAAATATTCTAATCTGGTTTTTGTAGAAATTCTAACTACTTAAAAATTTTGTTTTCAGTAATTTCTCCTATGATACTTTTTTTTTTTTTTTTTTTTTTTTTTTTTTTTTTTTTTTTTTTTTTTTTTTAATATATCAGTAGTTAACACTTAAAAACGAAAAAAAATTGACACTTTTTTATTAAAATGACGGACGACTGGGAAAATGGAAAAAAAAGTACTTTCCTGTTCAAACCGTCACTCATGTCAGCCTATTCAGTGAGCATTTCCTATAAGAGTAATAAATATAAGAAACCTTAAAAATAGTTATAACATAACCATTATTGATCAACTTGAAATACAGTTTTTTTTTGTTTTGTTTTTTGCTTTAAAAAAAGAGAGATCCAATGACAAGAATAAAAATAGCAGTAAAATGAGATAACACCATCAACCTCTAATCTATCTCTGTTAGAAAATGAGACCCATTCAGCCTACACTGTTGAAACTAACTGAAGAAAGGTTTGGAACATTAATCATAGAAAAAGTACCGAAATTCATTTCATGAGGGACTAGGGTTGTGTAGCAACCCCAGCCATTTCCCTTTGTATAAAACATAGGATATAGAAGTTAATTAGTCAGCCTAGTGTTCCCAGTATTGCCTTTCGATAAAGGTAGGACTTCTCGAAATAAGGTCATTCAACAATATATAGCGAGTAAGAACTAAAGAAAAATTAAACACATCAGTTACAAGGAAAGGATCGTCTTTCTCCACAACTTTTTATTTTTATTTTTATTCTGCAGTAGGCCTCGAACGGTGAATAATAAAAATTTTGTTAATCTGAAGTGATAAAAATAAAAATTAAATTAAAAAGTTTAATATGCAGTGAACACAGACGCAGGTCATAAAGTGAGGGATATTAATTTTCAGCAGGATGCACGAGAAGATGGATGGATTGCACAGAACAAATGGTGACTGAGGGAAAGCACCACATTGAACATGCCGAAGTTGCTAATGTACAACACATATTAATACGCAGATACTGCACTCTCGGTGCACAAGTGATTCGATTCCTCTCGAGCACTTGCCTCTATAGTACTTATAGAAGAAGGATCAAAGCAGCATCATTTTTTTCGCACATAAAAATTCAAATTGGAAAGTACAGAACAGTTTTATAAGCCTTTTTGCCGTTGAATCAGTATTTTATAATTTAGGATATATATATACATATATATATATATATATAGGTCTATATATATATATATATATATATATTATATATATATATATATATATAAATAATATATATGATATATAGGTAAAGTTATACTAAACGCCCACACGGAACGGGAGCTCGGATCAAAAAAAATTTTCACAGGTAGGCTCTATGATACATATAGAATAAGATGAGCGAAATGAAATTGTTTTTTCCTACCTGACCTAACTAAACCTAACCTAACCTTAATTTTCGCCCTAGAAACAGGAGGTAAAAAAAAGAATCATTTCGCCCCTAGAACATCTATTTATGTATCATAGTTGCTACCTGTAAAAATATTTTTTTGATCTGACCTCCCGTTCCGTGTGGGCGTAATAACTTTCCTGATATATATATATATATATATATATAATATATATATATATATATATATATATATAATATATATAGTATATAACAGGATATAATATATATATAGGGCTTGGTGACTTTTTTTGATTTTTTTAGGAAAAAATCATTTTTTGATTGTTTTCATTTTTTGGATTTTTTCAGATTCGTGACTTCGCGCGAAGTATGATTTGTAAACCCACTTTTTTTTAAGTTCGATATAGTATTATTTTTTAAGTGATTTACTTATTTTATATAAATCAAAACGGAAATGGACTATTTTAAAAGTTGCAGTAATTAGTATTTAATTAAAAATAATAATTAATTATACTTTCCTATCTAACAGAATTTATGGTATTCCACCTTAGGAATTACGGGAGACTTTGCGGGTGGCGCTTGACATATCAAGAGCATTTGACCGGGTATGGCAAACGTCAAATCTCTCGCAAGCTTCCCTCCTTTGGATTTTCCTCCTTTTTTTTTTTTTTTTCCTCTTTTGCTTAACTTATGCCATAGGCTTTCCGTTTCAATCGCTCAGTATAGCCCCGATCTTGATGGGTCGACTTCCTTCTTCTTTTCTGTCATAGTGGTGTTCCTCAGGGTTCTGTCTTATCTCCTACTTTATTCTTGCTTTTCATTAATGATCTTCTCGTCTGCGCATCTAACTCTATCCACTCATATGCCGATGACTCGACCCTTCATTCTTCAACTCATTTCAATTCTGCTCCTTCTTTTATTTCTAGAATTGCCTCTCGTCTTAATCTTTCCGATTCCATTCTCGCTGATCTGGATAGAATTTCCGGGTGGGGTCGTCGCAACCTTGTGAAATTTAATTCTTTAAAACCCAACTTCTACAAAATCTCCCTCTCTAAAGACACCTTCTAACTTCCTATCTCTTTCGACGGTTCTCTCGTCTCTCCTGTTGACAATATACACACATCTTGGCCTTAACATAAACAAATAAATTTGTCTTGGAAACCTCACATCAACAATGGTTGCTAGGGCGGACCTCAAAGAAACTGGGAGTCTGTTTAGACTGCGAGACTTTTTTTCCTCTTCAAAACAGTTTTACTCCAGCTATACAGGGTCTCATCCGCCCTCTTGTATGGAGTACTGCTCCCATATCTGGGGGGGCTCAGGTTTCACCTGCTTTTGATAGGGTCGAGTCAAAGGGCAAAAAGCTTTATAAAACTGTCCTGTACTTTCCTAGTTCACATTTGACCCTCTATCTTTGCGGCGGCGATGTTGGTGCTTTAAATCTCTTTTCTATAGGTACCGTAGCGACAGGTATTCGAGGGAACTTTCCACTCGCGTGAGTAGTAATAAGTACGACTAGTTGAGTTGCAAATGTTGCGAAGGCACATTTGCAACATTGCAACGATTGCCAGGCGCGTAGCGCGCGTACTATATGATTGTATTTTTATTGTATGTAATTTCAATGTAACGTATATGATGGTTATTATATATATATATAATATATATATATATTATATATATATATATATATAATATATATAATATATATAATAATTATAATATATATATATATATAATATATATATTATTTTACCCTTTCCCCCCTTTTACCACTACCCCCTTTTGGATCTACGTAATGTGTGCGCACCGTAGGTGCGCACAGTCGAGTGTTAATGTTGATGACGCAGTCATCAAATTACACGAAGATGTGATTTACACACACATACACACACACACACGTTACCCCTGCCCCCTTTTTTTCTCTCTACCCCCCATCCCCGCTATTTCTTTTCTCTTAGCTGTTGCCATGCATCAATGCTTTTACACAGTCTAATATATAGCAACGCAATGTCAAAAAACGCGCCTTCTAGTAAGCGTATAAGTAGAAACAAACGAACGAACGCAAACATTCATGTGCCGAAAGAAAACGTACATGGAACAAATTCCTATTATATTATGTTATATTATTTATATATATATATATATATACTATATATATATTATATATATATATATATATATATATATATATAGTTATATATATATATTATTTATTATATATAATATTATAATATAATATATATATATATATTATATTATATTATATATATATATATATATATATACTTTATATATACTATATAGTAATCTATATACTGGCGCGTTATAAAGAAATGGGTTATTTTTTTAAAATTTATTTATTTTTTACTATAATCGTTAAGAAATAATGTATTTTTTTAATTTTCATTGAGAAAACGTTTCTGTTTTTAAAAAAGATAAATATAAAATATATATATATATATATATAACGTACATTGGAACATAATCTATTATAATTATGTTATAATTATTTATATATATATATATATATATAATATTAATTACTATATATATATATATATATATTATATATATTATATATATATATATATATATATACTGCCGTTATAGAAATGGGGTTTATTTTTTAATTTATTATTATTTACCTAATATCATATTGCAATAATTGTATTTTTTTAATTTCCATTGAGAAAACGTTTGTTTTTTAAAAAAGATAAATATAAATAATAGGCCTCCCAATTACATATTTGTAACATTTGTTTATGGACAAAATATCAATTATATCGAAGCCAGCCGATTTTCATGAAACTTAAAGAAATGTTTGAAATGAAAACTGGCCAAAAAAACGATATCGTAAAAAAAAAAAAAAAAAAAAAAAAAAAAAACAACACGTAAAAAAAGCCTGAAAAAAAGTTTAAAAGTCCCCAAATTTTATTTTTAAAACCCCTTTAACCGCAAATGCTTTTAAAAAAAAAATTATTAAGGCAATTTTATAGCAATCCCTTATGTTAAATGAAATTCAAAATAAATTAAATTCAATTTTTTTAAAATTTAGGGAGTTGTTTGGATAAATTCCTCAGGTAAAATGTTTTTTAGATTGTAACTCAAAATTATTGTCTTTAATTGTTGACTTTAAAATCGTGGCTTGGCAGGGAATTTAATAAAAATTTTATGATTGATAACAACAGGCCAAACATTATTAAATGTTATTTTCTTAGCAATAAAAAATTACTAATTCCGCTGCCTCAAGTAGAGCCTAAATGGGTTCCGTTTTGAAATTTGCATCAAGTCTAGTCATGAGAAAATTTTCATAAATTTGCGATATTTTGAAAACTTAATAAATTAAAAGGATTTAAGTTTGAACAACATAAAAATGACAGTTTTTAATAATTTTAAAAAAATAAAGTTTGAATTTGATGATGATATTCAATATATTTTCGCCATTGATAGGACAAGCTGCGTCATCTGACCCAATTCTGAAGCTTTTTTAAGCTCGAAAAAATATAATAGTATTAAATTATTAATAAAAATTATAACTTAGATGGGCAAAACAAAATTATTGGCACCAATTATTATAATTTTACTAATCAATTAACAAAAGAATTCGAAAAAAAACACCGAAGGAGCTTTCAAAATAGGGTCCTAATAAAGGCTTTTGTTTACTAAATTTTGTTCAAAAAAATTATGCATTATGACGTCATGTGTAAGGCATTTATGAATAGAAATTTTCAGTTTGCTTTGACTATAGTATTAGATTGTGGCTTTACCCTACCCCCCTTTGTCTGTTGCCATGACTACTTCATCTACTCTCTCTCGCCCACGCACACACACACACACCTGCTTTCGCGCGCGCCCGTTTTTCGCCCCGCAGCCGGCCCGCAGCCTTCGCTTTCCGCCCTCCGCCACCGCCGCCGCCGCCACCACCGGTTTCGCGCCTTGGTATACTCGTTTCGTCTTTCGTTCGCATCGTCATTGAGGAGAGAGGGTTTTTTTCTACCCCTTACTCCCCCACTCTCTTAGTTCCCCCCCCCTTGTGATATATATATATATATATATATATATATAAAATTGGACGGGATGGAACTCGAATCCCGTCCTCACGGTCGCTCCAGCACGGTGTCGGCAGGTAAGTCGAGGACTTAACTGACCGTGCTAAGCGGCCTTTCAGACCTTATTTGAATTCATGTTTTTATACAAATTTGAGTTCAAAGTGTGTATTAAAAATACGAAATAAATGAATAAATTTTCATTCCCATGCATGCTTTGTGAGCTTCAAGGTTGAATTAGGGTAATGAGGTTTGCGGTCAAAAGGGCTTAAATCGGAGAAAAGGTAATCCCTTTTAGTTCACGGTCAATTACCTTTCGTCGGATATTCTGGTCGATAAGATTTCGCCCCAGGCTATAAAAGAAAGATGAAGTGTCTTTGCCAAATTAAAACTTTAGTATTATATTATATAATATATATATATTATATATTTATATAATAATATATTATATAATATATATATATATATATAATATATTATATATAATAATATAATATATCATTACTTCTTGTATTTTATTAATTATTATTTATTAATATTATTATTATTATAATATATAATATATATATAAAAATATCTAATATAATTATATATATATATATATATATATAATATATATATATATATATATATATATATATATATATATATATATATATATATATATATTTTCTACTACCCTGACTTATTACTACTACTACGACGCCAATTACAACAGCTACTACCGTCCTGACTGTTATTACAACTACTACTACTACTACTACTACTACTACTACTACAACGACTGTTCATCCCCCTTTCGTTATTATTATTATTATTATTATTATTATTATTATTATTATCCACCCAACCCCCCTTTTACCCTAACCCCTCTTTGTATATTTACATATACTTGTGCGCGCCGTAGGCTGGCGCACACGAGCGTTCGTTGATTACACAGTCATCAACGCATGGGAGGTGTTTATACACACCCCTCACCCCCTTTCGTTATTATTATTATTATTATTATTATTATTATTATTATTATTATTATTATTATTATTATTATTATTATTATTATTATTATTATTATTATTATTATTACTCGTGTCATTATGTTTTAAACACAAAGCTACGAAAGTGTTTTTCTTCTGTTCTTCTTCTTCTTCTCCTTGTGCGTCTTCTTCTTCTTCTTTTTCTTCTTCTTCTTCATCATCGCAAATCTACAACTACATCAGCTCAAGAACCAGAGTCAAACCATTGCCACAACAATCCATGAAAAACAGCAACAACAACGACACGAAAACAATTACCATCCATCATACACATGAGTTATGTATTGAACATGTTACATGTTTTAAGGCATTAATGCATCGATGCATCGATGCTTCGATGCAATAATGCAGTATTGCAACACACACACACACACACACACACACACACACACACACACACACACACACACACACAGCACACACACACACACACACGACACACACACACCACACACACACCCACACAACACACACACAACACAACACAACACAACACAACACACACACACTTATTATTTTATTATTTATTATTAATTATTTTATTATTATTATTATTATTATATTGTATTATATTATTTATAAGTTGAAAACGCACGTTTTTAAATAAATCAAATTATTATTATTTTACTCCACAGCAGATCGTAAAAACATACGTTTTGTCTTACTTGCGATTGGATGATGTAAGCCCTAGCTCAATTCACCCTCCACTGTGGTTGGTCGAGAATTATAAATGGTCCCTTGTGATTCAGTGGTAGGTCACCTTAATGGAGACTTACCTACATGTGTTTTGTCGAGAAATTATATACTGGATCCCTGTGAGTCTTAACTCGTTTCAAACTACAGTCGCTTTAAGCTGTCGAGCTGTGAAAGAAGTGCTCTACTCTAATCTTAATAGGTTTCCATTTCCAGAAGAAACAGCATTTATGAATCCCGTCTTAACATAGGTAATACTTCCATACAAGACATCATACAGTGGGAAGTTAAGATCCCCGGATGTGGATTTGCATTCTTATATAAAGAAACCCTAATGGAACTGATTTTTTCAACGTGTGTTAAGTAATTCATCATATACCAACCAAGGCCGTGTTTTCATGAAATTACTGTGTATAATGTAATCCACATAGAGGCCTGGCTTGGTGAATACTTTAACCAATGCGGGTTTAAACTACTCGAAAACAGTTATCAGCCAGAGCAAAGGAGCAAAGGAAAAACAGCTTACTCTAACCTTCTCTAAACATGTAAAACACTCATTAGACGTGAAAGTTTAAACTATGGGAAGGGCTAGTGTTTAGAAAGCCATTTGAACGTATCCTCTGCATGGATTCTCATCTTCAGGAATCAGCAGCTGAAGTTATATGTCAGAGGTTGGCAGTCGGGTGATAAGGCATATGAAGAGAAGTGAGTGTGTTTTCTAACTATGTAACAGTCGTTCATTATAATGTTATACCAGGAATACTATGCACTCAAGAAAATGATGGTTGATGATCCTGAAACTGTTATTAAACGATTCCTAGACACTACTCGATGTACAGAAATTCATACATCTTCTTAGAAAACGATGGGCTGAAAGCATCTATGCTACCGATCCAGAGGCCAAACATACTATGATATCTGAGAGGGAGCTTTTTACATATGTGCTTTCGGATGGTATTGGTGAGAC
>JABUQX010033424.1:52500-59425 GCA_015478945.1 Trachelipus rathkii
TCCGAAATTTCTTATTTTGTAATTTTGTATTTAATTAAAAATGCCAATGGGAATGTGCCCGAAGGACAAAAAAATTGTAGCTTCGTCATCACGTAAATTTCTAGTAGTGAAAAAATAACATTTTAAAATGTTTAAATGATTTTTTTTACAGAATGCCGCGTTGAATCATATATAATACTAATATATATAATTATTTATTTTATATATATTATATATATTATATATATATATAATATATATAATTAATACATTAAGTTTCATTTGACAAGAAACTCTCTCTCTCTCTCTCTCTCACGCGTATCTCTTTCTCTCTCCTCTCATCTCCCTTCTCTCTTCATCTCTCATCGTCAAGGACACGAAAACAACTACATCCCAAAAAGCTTCAATCGGAAGTGGTTAATACCACTCTGAACTTTTTCGATCCGCCATTTTTCTCCGTTCTTTCTTCTTGCCTTCAGACCATCATACTTTTTTTTTTTTAAGAAAGGTACAACTCTGTGGATCCTGTTCATGTGGACATGTTCCACAAAGGAGCAGAGAGCAGTAGGAAGTGGTGATGGAAGGAGAGAGAGAAGAGAGAGGATTAGACTAATGAGGAGAAGAGAAAAAGAAGTTTGTGACTGGAAGTCGTAAGAATGTAGGACAGAAAAAGATAAACGTATAGGAGGGAAATGAGTAGGATGATACAAAAAAGTTCCTAAGAGTTAAAAAAAACAACTTTCATATATAGCTATTGGGGATGGTAGTTTGTTTCCGTGTTGTTCTTATTGGTCTTGTATTAGTCTAAGTGGACTATAGTGAGTTGTTTAGTTGTTTGTTGCTATCGTTGTTTGTTATTAGTGATGATTGTCTTGTTCGGGTGTGTAAAAGCTGTTATAACATTTAAATTATTTTCACGTTATATGTGTGAATTTATCTGTGGATGGAGTCTGAAAGCTTCGACATCTTTTTTTTTGCTCTCCGGCGCACTTATGTTTGACTGTTCCGATCTTGCAGCTTTAATTAAAGTTGTATTTGAGCATAGATGCTCAATAGTAATGAAAGAAATTTTTTTTGCTGGGCGGAAGTACATCGAGAGATAAAAAAATGGATCGAAAACACTAGATCCCAAGAAACGTTTTCAGGAAGGGGAAGAGCAAAACCAGAGAAGACATGGCTTAACGCCTTCGCTCGGGTTGGCATTAGTCTTCAGGTAGTGGAGTGAGTTATTGATTTTTCGTAAACCTATTATCACGGAGCTTGGGACTCATCTGAAATTAGAATATTTATTTATAGATTTGATAGTATCAGATAGAGAGTTAATTTATATAATAAATATAATAATAAAATAATTATAATTAATATTAATAATAAGTATAATTAAACTAAAGGTTGGTGTGAGAAATTAAGTTAGAGAAACTTACATGTATATATATAATTATAATATAATATATATAAGTATATTAATTATATATATATAATATATATACTATATATATAATATATATAATAAGACAGGGCAGTGATATATATATAATAATATATATATATATATATATATATATATATATATTATATATATATATATATATATAATATATAATATTAATGTTTTTTTGGCAAGACACTTCATCTTTCTTTTATAGCCTGGGGCGAAATCTTATCGACCAGAATATCCGACGAAAGGTAATTGACCGTGAACTAAAAGGGATTACCTTTTCTCCGATTTAAGCCCTTTTGACCGCAAACCTCATTACCCTAATTCAACCTTGAAGCTCACAAAGCATGCATGGGAATGAAAATTTATTCATTTATTTCGTATTTTTAATACACACTTTGAACTCAAATTTGTATAAAAACATGAATTCAAATAAGGTCTGAAAGGCCGCTTAGCACGGTCAGTTAAGTCCTCGACTTACCTGCCGATCACCGTGCTGGAGCGACCGTGAGGACGGGATTCGAGTTTCATCCCGTCTAATTTTATATATATATATCACGTATCACAAGGGTGGGGGAACTAAGAGAGTGGGGGAGTAAGGGGTAGAAAAAAACCCTCTCTCCTCAATGACGATGCGAACGAAAGACGAAACGAGTATCGGTGGCGGAGGCGGTGGCGGAGGGCGGAAAGCGAAGGCTGCGGGCCGGCTGCGGGGAAAAACGGGCGCGCGCGAAAGCAGGTGTGTGGGTGTGCTGGGCGAGAGAGAGTAGGTGATGTAGTCATGGCAACAGACAAAGGGGGGTAGGGTAAAGCATTGATGGCATGGCAACAGCTAAGAGAAAAGAAATAGCGGGGATGGAGGGGGATAGAAAAAAAGGGGGCCAGGGGTAACGTGTGTGTGTGTATGTGTGTAAATCACATCTCGTGTAATGTTGATGACTGCGTCATCAACATACACTCGACTGTGCGCACCTAAGGTGCGCACACATACGTAGATCCAAAAGGGGGGTAGGGTAAAAAGGGGGTAGGGTAAATAATATTATATATTATATATGATATATTATAATATATATATATATATATTATATAATATATATAGTATTATATATATATTATACTATATATACACTCATATACGTACATGAAATTACATACATAAAAATACAATCATATGTACGCGCGCTGGCAATCGTGCAATGTTGCAAATGTTGCTTCGCAACATTTGCAACATTTGCAACTCAACTAGTCGTACTTATTACTACTCACGTGCTCACCTCCTTTAAGACGCCTCGTAGCACAAGGGTGCTGTGTCGGCACAGAGTTTTGTGTTGATATTCAGGCAAACTCCGACTAGTTCGCTGCGGTGCCTACTTCTTTCCTGCCACCTCTGTTCTGTGGAAATTCTTTCCATCTTCTGTGTTTCTACTCAATTTAATCTTCCTCACTTTTAAAGCCCGCGTCTGTGCTCATCTGCGTAATTTGCGTTAGTTGAAATTTTGTTGGGTGTAACAGCCCCCTCCTTGATAGGGATTTGCAATGCTTATTACCTAATAATATTATTAATATATATTATATATTTAGTGGATTTGCCTATATATATATATAATATATTATATATATATATATATTATAGTATATAGTTGATAATTGGTTTAAAACTACAACTCGTATCCTCAAAAACCTACAATAGATACAGGGAAAGGGAAACACATTGTTGGAATCCTGGTAACATTTTAGTGGGCGGAAAATGTATAAAAAAATATATATATATTATCAAAAACTACAAAGCTACAGGAAAAGGAATACATTTTTTGGAATCCTGATAAAGTTTTAACTGAAATGTATATAAAAAAAAATTATTGTTAATATTATAGTAATATGATATAGAGAGCCTATTTAGAGACTTTTATTGGTTACTCGTTAAAATAAATAGACTTTCTATTAAATTTTGCTTTTTTTTTTTAACTAAAGAATACCCCAAGGGTATACCGCACCGATGGCAGGAGTCGGGGTCTCTCGGCCTTCCGGGGAACTACGGGGTAGGACTAATTCCCCCCCTCCGGGGAGGGTCTCCGGAACCCCCGCTCTTTGGTATTTGGGTGTCGCGGGTTCTCCGCCCTCCCCTACGGGGTATGGAAAACGTACCCCTTGTTCCCGTCGGCTCGAGCCCCTTGTACAAATATATATATACAAATATATTATATATATATATATATATATATATATATATTCTCTGTCCCGCCCTATATATTTCTATATAATATCTATACAAAATATATATATATATATATATATATATATATATATATACTATGTCCCCTGCTCCTAAAAAAAAAAAAAAATAGCCAATATTTATTTTATTTATTTTTTTTTTATACATTTTACTAACTAAATTTTACAAGGATTCCAACAATGTATTCCTTTTCGCTGTAGCTATTGTAGTTTTTGAGATATGATTTTTTTTTTACATTTTCCGCACTAAAATGTTACCAGGATTCCAACAATGTATTCCTTTTCCCTGTATCTATTGTAGTTTTTTGAGATATGAGTTGTAGTTTTAAACCAAAAGCTGTAGTTTTAAACCAATTATAACTATATATATATAATTATATTATAATATATATATATATTACATATATATATATATATATATATATATATATATATATACATATATATATAATATTATATAAAGAGACGGTTTAGAAAGACGCACAGAATCCATCCAGAGGTGTCCTAGTCAACCCATAAAAATTAAGAATTAAAAATAATTTTTAATAATAATTAATGATAGTAATTATAATTAGAAGCCATATAGGGGCCCTACCTAGACTGTCCAGTCAACCAATAAAAATTTAATAATTAAGAAGCCGCATTGACCCTTCTAGAATGTCACCAGTCAACCAACTAATAATTAATAAAAAAAATATAATTCAGAAGCCGCATGGTCCTATTAGACTGTCCCAGTCAACCTTATAATAATTAATAATTAGAAAAAAAATTAAAGAAAGCCGCATTGGGGGGGGGGATGTGGGGGGAAAGGGACCCTCTAGATGTCCGCGATCAACCCATAATAAATAATAATAATAATAATCCCAAGAAGCCGCATGATCATGGGCGTAGGCAGGATTTCATTTAGGGGGGCAAAGGTTAAGTATATAATATTATATATATATTATATAACTATCTATTAGTATATATATATATATATATAATGATATATGATTATATATATATATATATATATATATATATATATATGTATTTGTGGCTCATTGGTACTTCGAAAATTGCTGTGAATATTTCTTTTATTTTCTGCAGATTGTTTTTTAATGTGTTGTCTGCAAGCTGAATATCACGGGTACGGGCCTTCCGAGATTGATTTAACAGCTCTTTCAGCCGCCAAATGCTATCGACATACTGAAAGTTCTAGCGGAGAAAAATGTCAGAAAAATCCAGCTGTATAAAAGCACATAAAGCTAGTTGACTTTAAGCAATATGAAACGAAAATACATTTAAAACTTTAGAAAATAATATATAATTAGTAATTACTACTTAATTATCTATCGATTGATGTATTTTTTCAAGTTTTTCTACTATAGATACAAACAAAAAAGGACAAAAAAGACCAAGAAAATACCGAAAATCAGAAATATATAAATAAAAATAATAAAAAAAAGAAAAAACAAAGAGCAACAAAAAAAAAAAAACCCCCCTTAAAAACGTCGTCTGGCCAAACATATAAGGTTCATAATTTTTATTTCGCCAAGATTTAGGGGGGCAAGTGCCCCCCCTGCCTACGCCCATGCGCATGATCCTATTTAAACTGTCCCAGTCAACCAACAAAATTTAATAATTAAGAAGCCGCATTGATCCCTTGGAATGTCGCAGTCAACCCATAATAAATAATAACTAAGAATAATACTTAAGAAGTCGCATGGGCCTATCTAGACTGTCCCGTCAACCATAATAATTAATAATTAAAATAATAAGTAAGAAGCCGCATTGCCTCTAGAATGTCCCAGTCAACTCATAATAAATAAGAATAATACTTAAGAAACCGCATGGTCCTATTTAGACTGTCCCAGTCAACCAATAAAAATTAGTAATTAAGAAGCCGCATTGGCTCCTCTAGAATTTCCCAGTCAACCCATAATAAATAATAAACAAGAATAATACTTAAGAAGCCGCATGGGCCTATCTAGACAACTTCACGCCTATTCTTATCCTCAAAGCCAAAATTCTCCCTCATCGTTGCTTTACGTTTCGCCCTCTAAAGCATATATATATGTATTTTCTAATAAGGGGGGTAAAATTGTAGAAAATATTCAAATACTGGCCTAACATATATATTATACGACATTATACAAAAACAATATATATAATTAGTCCGCATCTTTGACATTAATTTTTAATTTTTATACCCTTAGGCCATAGCTCTGGGTTCGAATCTTAAAATAGGGCCTATAGTCTATGACACAATGAAACAGCAACACTAAATTAACTAAATTAATTAATTAATTAATTAACTAATTAACTAAATTAACTAACGGACTTACGGGTTACAATGCCAATAGTTTGTTGAAAATTGAAAAAAATATATTAAAAACCTCATAATATATATATGGCTTTATTTTAATTTTTTATTTCTATTGAAGTTAAATCCCTTAAATATACCAAAAAAATATAAAAAAATATAAAAAACGAAAAAAAAAAAAAAAAAAAAAAAAAAATCAAGTAAAAAAATTAGTTGATTTTTTTCGTGCCATCCCTGTATATATATATATATATATATATATATATATATATATATATATATATTAATATATACTTATATATATATATATATAAATATATATATATATATATATATATATTATATATATATATATATATAATACTATATAATATATATATATCTCGCAGCATATTTTTTAGGCGCCCTAGTAACATCTGTGATATAGTGAGATTTCCAAGAGTTTTTTGTTTATGGTACGACCAAGATAAGTAGTTACAGAGCATCTGAGATCCGTCCCGTTTTTCTCGAAGACGGTTTGAGGTATCGTTATGAAACTTGTATATATTCTATTGAGGTGTTAAACTGATTACTGCCGAGTTTTCAAAGGTGCTAGGTTGATTCTAAGGGGTAGCTGCCCCTGAGGATTGACTTTCGAATTTTGTGTGGTTTAAAAGCCGTTTCCCTCCCCCCCGCTTCTGAACCCTTCTCGGTTAGGCCTAACCGGAAGAGCCAGCCAATCGACAGGTGTTCGAATCATGTCCGGACCGTCCTGTCTGTATTTATTATATTAATTATATTATTATTATTTATTATATTATTTTAATTATTTATTATTATTAGATCGAAGAAGTGTTTCCCGAAGGGAATCGATTCTGAGTCGAGAACGATTCTTGTAAGGAATCGATTTTTTTACTCACCTTGATCGACTCCGGTCCGACTCCGCACCGCTCCGGTTCCTATATATGATAATAATATATATATATATTATA
>JABUQX010033425.1:0-7500 GCA_015478945.1 Trachelipus rathkii
GTATCTACTGTGTCGGATAAATTTGTCCGTTAATCACGACGTTAGAACAGCTGAGGAGAATGTTTAGGATCATAATTCGACACGTATTAAGAGGTATGTCGTCTGAGTAAACGTGCGAGAGAGTATGGTCTAGCATACGGTGATATATTTTTAAAGGATATGAGATGGGCTCAGGACTAAAGAGTTGAGCAGGCTGAGAATATAGGAGTTTGGTGAGAAGTGAAGATGAAATGTGTCGAGTGTCATGATCGGCTCATATGAGTTTTGAGTCAGTATGGTACGGTTATGTAGGGATTGTGCGATGGTTGATTGAGAAGAGTCATTATGTGAAATAGTGTACGGAAATATATAAGATGAATAGTGGTAGAAATAGAGTATAACCTCTGAAGTGTAAACAACAATAACACTATTATATTAAATGATAAACGGAAGAATAAGTCGCTTATCCTCCCATATTACATACACAGCCGATCAATTTTGATGTCCTCACGATTTGAATATGAAAAACTTAGACATTTTACTTGCAATATGAGACTGAGCAGGAAATCCGAACACGGTGGAGGGGTAGCTGTGGAGAGCAGTGGGACAGCGTTGCCATATGTGGATGATAACCCGGTCTATATGCTTTTTTGGATAGTGTGCAACGTCACCGCTCACCACCCAACCGAACCCCCAAGTCATCACACATCCCGTAATAAGTTTCCTTAACCAGTGGCGTAGAAAAACCCCTATTAAACATCAGAAATGATCTAGGGACATACAAATAAGTATCCAATTCGGCAAAGTAATCACGTACCTCCAGAAGCCCGACCGAGAAGCACGAGTACTCGTGCGATATTCCGTAAACCAATGATGACATGAATCTTCTCCAAGATATAATCTATATCAGGAACACCTTATGAGAAAGTTCAGTGAAAGGTTTCTTCAAATTGATCTTTGTATTGAATAAGACAGATAACAAAAAGCAAACGCAGACCTATACGGGCGACATAGCTTTAGCACTAGCAATCCTAGATGCGCTGTTCACCTTCTCTTGTTCCGAGCAAAACTAGGTACTCGGACACACATAGTGCGTGCCTTGCACAACAACTGAGGATAGGGAGAATGACCTGTTAGTACATTGCAGTACTCATTAGCAGAAATATGCTGACATGAAGTGAGATCGGGAATAGCACTGGGCAATGTCACCAGCCTCGTCCTATATCTTCGGGGAGAGAAACCATCTCCCGTGTCCCATCCAGCCCTGCATTCCTTCACATACTCAAAACGTTATCGCTACAAGATTTACTATGGAGCCATAAAAACATGCACCTCTTCTGTAATCGAGAGACTGTAATCACAGGCAAAGGAAAATAGGAACATCCTATCTTGAAAAGGAGAAAGTTAGAGTAAGGAACTCAGAAGCGCAACACTCCGTACCAGAAATCAGTACCAGGCAGGATTTGAGTTAGAGGAAAATAGGAGGCCGAAAAGATTGGCCTTTTCAGTTGGAGAATTAGAACAAGAACCATCAGAGGAATAAGAGGAGGAAAGACAGATTTTACAGAAGTTGTTAGAGATGTATGAATAAATGGAGAAAAACGCCAATTAAAGGCACAGCAAGCAACTCTAAAGTCAAGCTATAGACGAAAAACCAAAGGAGGTTAAACAAACACCTCTCGCTCTCTACACTTGAATATGCGCGACTTTGCTCCGAGTACATTCGAGAAAGACGAGTATCCACCTCGCCAAAATTTCTAGCCAAGTAATAGGAAATAACGACTATAGATGTGATAACGGCAACAAGAAATTATTTCACCACACAACCCGCGAACTCATCCCATCGCGTAAGCAATGATTCTACTGTCATCTAACTGATTAAATGGAACACAGTTGCTTTATGAAAAAGCCACGATCCGAACAATGGATTCTAAAAGAGGATAGAAAAATTTATAAGTCGCAAGAATGCGCAATTGAACCTGGCTCATCCATTCAATCGAATTATAAACAAGACTCCTTACTCCCCTGCAACACTTATTCGGGCAGAAAGTCACATAGCAGTCCACCGAGATCGAACAACAGAGTCCATTTCCAAACGGTCGAGAAATACAGGTTAAGGACCTCGTATATACTATCAGTCAGTAAATAATAACCAAACTAATCAAAACATGACCTCGAATAAATAACTCACCTAAAACGTAAACTTACAGTACCCCTTAATACATATCACCTAGATATATATATATACAATAACAATAAATACTCAATCACAAAATCTAACTCTTAGATCACTCATATAATATATGACTAAAATCACATTTAGAGTAATAATATTTACAGAATGCATAACTCACGCCAAAAGAACAGAGCGAGAGACCAAGACGTTCCGAGACGAGAGAAGCCTCTGGTGGCGCTTGGAAGCACAAAGTGTTCCCAACCTATATTTTACATCATTATCAGCTGCCTGGAGAGTTCTTGTACAACGAAGGATTCAATCCTCAAAGTATCTTAAACATTGAGTTGCTAGCTATAAGAAATAGTTCTAACCGCATAGAGAGTACGCTGCTATTGTTACTAAAAAGTCCTGCTGCTGAGTAGAAATGCCCTCGCAAATACTCAACCCGCAGCTGAACACTCAAGGGCTCCGTGTACCTCTAACGGATTACCCAAAAATTCAGTCAATAAGGGCACGGAGAGAAGAGACACCATGTATACATATGTTAGTACTCTCACACTATTTAGCATTTAAATATTCACGGACTCGAAAAATAATAGGATATTATATATATTTAACTCGAAGCTTGAGTGATATCTATATTATATTCTATATATTTATATATACTTAGTATATTTATTTACATGATTTATTTATAAAATAATTAAATAGAGATTAGTTTTTATAAATTATATCTAGTATATTATCGTAAATAATTATATATCACTTAAGCAACTACTCAAGTAGTCACCTACACCTTTATTATGATATAAAAGAACATTATACACTCAATAAGCTTATAACAATTTTAGCTTGATATGGTGCTTTACCATATAATTAATATATACATTAAATTATAATATTATATATATATATATAATTAATTTATTAATCTACTCTAACACAATAATTTAAATATATGATACCGGAAATATGTCTCTAACCCTACAAATTAACACTTGAGAGCATAGAAACTACTTATTTGTGAAAGCCAATACATCAAGTATTAATTCAAAATGCACAAATTAATATACAATTTGGAATTAGTATCACCATTTTATAGAGTGGACTAATTAGTGTTTCTGTTTATAGTTATCGAATAAGAAAATATTCAAAAATAACATGAAATCGTATTTTTAGACCATAATAGTAATACTTATTATAATAAGCAAAATAAAAATAACTTTAGGAGTGATAGGGAAGATTACATGTTATGATCTTTACAAGATGAATAAGTATAACACATGTTTATAACATAGTAAAATCTAAGTAATATATATTCTCACGCCATTAATGTTAAGAATCATGTACTATAAATGATATAGACAATTCAAGCAATTGACAGAGAGTGAACTCAAGCAAGTTATATACATTATTTGCATGCATAAAATATTTCTGTGAGAAGGTACAATAATAAATAAAACTAGATACATACAATTTTATGTTAAACTCACACTAACGTGGACGAGTTATGCAAGCAGATACCAATGTGCTATTTACAAACATTTTAAACACTCTTAGAAACTGTAGTAAAAGTAAACTTTTATGAACTTTTTTTTTTCCTTGTAAGTATTTTCCTTCCGATGTATAAAATTGTTTTTAAAGCTACCTATATTATGGATTTATGTGATTACTCACAATTACCAATTAAATAATAATACTATAATAATAAATTGAATATATAAATTTAGTGCTTAGAAATCCCACCCTCTTAATCTCACCATTAACTATAATATATAATAAATAAAATGTATTACAACAAAATATGCAATAAAGAATAAGCACTCATATATATATCATGCTCAGATTTAAAACGTAGCAATATGAGTGGTGATAGGTTCCTTTTTGATATTAAATATCCAATAATACACCATATATAACTATGATTTATATATAAATCATTGTTTCTTGGTGACAAATTTAAACAGAATAAAATGAAATAAATACGATTACAAAAGATAATTCATATTTGGGAGTAATATGAAAGAAATTTTGATATTAGTAAATGTTAGAATGTGATATGCACGCTATGACAAACCAATTAAAAAAAAAAAAATACTCATAGAGATATTATTAAATATTATAAAATAAAAATATAACAAATCAGATTTTAACTAATCAGCATACACTCCATAGCATCCGAGGATAATAATACAAAATAATACATATAATAATAATGGAAATAATAATAATAGAATAATAATAATAATAATGCAATTAATAATTAATAATCGCAAACCCCCCATATTTTCTACTTTTCATAATTGCATGGAAATAATAAGAATAAGAATAATAATAAATATATATATAATAAGTTTTAATAAACCAATATATAATATTAAATAAAAATATAAATATAATTAAAAATATATAATATAAATTATAATAAAAATTATTATAATCATATAATATAACATTATAATATAATTGTTATGTACAATATATATAATCTAATAATAATATAAATATTAATAATAATAATAATAATTCATGAATAATAATAATAATAAGATATAATAATAATCTTTTTAAATAATAATTCTAAAATATCTTTGAAACCTTGATAATAATAATAATAATTGTAAATAGATAATTATATTATAATTTAATTAACTATTATAATTATAATTGGACAAGATTTATCATTCTAAATTATATAATGTATATTTGATAATAATAATCAAATTAATAATAATTGATTTACTAATTTATTATAATAAATATTAATAATAATTATATTTGTAAAAGTAGAAATTCAATATATATGAATGATCATAATATTACTATTAATATATAATAAATCCATATTTATAATAATAATATATTATAATAATTAATAGTATAATAATAATAATAAATAATAATAAAATAATAAATAATAATATTATTAATAAATGCAAATTTTATGATTATATTAATAAATACATTTAATATAATAAATAAATACATATTATAAATATAAAAATTAAATATTAATAAATAATTCTATTTATGAATATTGTTCATAAATATATGTACGAGTGTGCTGTATTTTCACAACATACATGCAAACTGTACACATATCATTTGGAGAATATTCGTACTACTTAGAAGAAATTTATAATGAATAATACTAAATCATATATTAAATAAATAAGTGATGTATAAAATAGTTCCAATAACCACAATATGTTGAATTATAATCAGGGAAACAGCTTACCAAGCTCGTTCCGTATAACTTCGGACAGTCCTCTTCAAGGAAAACGATCTTCATTTTTAAATTTTCAACAATTTGAGCGCGTTACCTATATCATACAATAGATACCATGTAGTTTAATTATGTATTTTATTTTATCTCTATTATTCACCAAAATTAAATAAATATCACATGGAGTATAGTATGAGGCAACCACGTTTAATTTTAAATATTTTTAAAAGTTCGAAAGAAATAATCATTTCCCTTGACTCATAGGTTATATAAAAATGTTATTAAATAAATAATTAGGACATTTTCCATTATATATTTTAACCATATAATTACTGGGTTTGTGTTCCTTAAAGCAATTGGATTATCACCTACCTATTAGTGACTAGGCAAATTCAATAAAAATATAATAATTACTATAATTATAATCACTATTTATATAATTATTATCATATTTAGTATTAAGAATGTAGATATATAAATATATACTATTTTATATATTATTATATATATTTATTAATATGTTATTCATATATAAATATAAATACATGTATATATATACTATAGCAGGATTTATATATATGTATTATATTGATATCACTTATACTTTATCACTTTAAAATAAGTATTTACTCTATCGGTTTTACTCGGCTTTAATATATACTACTATATACTGATAAAATTAAAGACTATTAATACTATATTATACTACTACTTTGGTTTGGGGTTTATATATATATATACGTTATATATATTTCATGTTATAAATATTATACCTAGATATATATAATATATATATATATATGAGGTCTGTTTGAAAAATACGGGAAAATTTCAGTTATGAAACTATATGCAAATCGTAGCTTACATTACCAACGTTTTACATACTGTGAGGTAGTGGTACCGCTCTGGCAGCATCTCCAGTCTACACGTAAAAGCATACGCTTCACCGAGAGATGAAGTCACACGTAAAGCTCAGCCTATCCTCGGGAGGCACCTAGCTTATACGTACGCCAACCTCTTATCTATTCAAGCTATCTTCTACCCGTTCCTCGCATCTTCACTTATTCAAATTACTGCTTCCTTCTTTAAACCAATCCTACTCTTTATCTTGTTTTCTCTCCCATACTTCCTTTCTCTTCTTGTATCTCCAGCATTATCCATTTATTTCCATTCTCATGCTTCTATCTTATATCAATACGAGAATATCGTTTTCGTTTTCTATTGATTCGATGTGTGATTACAGCATTGTACAATTAGCATTCAAGCTGAGTCTCATCCATAGTCCGTTAGTCCCCTCTTTGATCAGTTTTCCCCACTACTTCATCACTCAATACCACCTGCCGTTGCGATAGTTACTTAGATCTATCCAGTAATTTCCTCCGGAAGTATGTCAAATTCTCTTTATGTTCTTTTTAGTGATGATCATATCCTATCTCATTCCCCGCTCATTCTGCCACTCATATCCATAGTAATTATTCTTATCTACTTATCTTTACCATCTACTTACTCTATTAATTCATCTCCTATTATTATTATTATTAATTATCTAATCATTTATTATATTATCTCTATTATATTCTATATCCCCATCATACCAGTCTCAAATCCTATTCTCAAACACTCATATTTTTATTGAATTGTATAGCCTAAATCAATTTCTATCTCATCTCCACTAATTTTGTTATCTATACATCACCTATATTATAGTTACCTAGACTATGGATACACAAATCTTTATACATTACTCAATATATTATATTATTCATTTATTATTTGAATTATGTAGTATTATTATTATTCTATTATTAAAAAATATTATATTCATTATCTTATTATTATTACTTATTATTAATTATTATTACTTCACTCATTATTATTCATATTATTATTATTATATTATTATTATTATTATATTATTAATTTTTAAACATATTTACCTATATTATATTATTGTTATTCTTATTATTCATTATTATATTATTATATTGATTTATAAGAAAGTAACAACGGGTCTTATTTTCCGGCTTTAAGAAAGCGGTCAGAAAGAAGAGGGTACCGAATAATATGCAGAAGGAGTTTTGTTGTGTTTAATGAATTTGAACAAGTTTCCTGATTCTGT
>JABUQX010033425.1:32500-35000 GCA_015478945.1 Trachelipus rathkii
ATATATATATATATATATATATATATATATATATATATATATATATATATATATATTATATAAATATTATATTTATTATATAGTTATATATATATATATATATATTATAAATGTGTATGGGAAATAATATTTAATTTTGTATAGTGTGGAGCGCACAATGTATAAATTCATTTGGCTTTTATGTTTTGATTTTAGAAGAAAATTGAGATTTCTTGCGAACAAAGTTTCGATTGTAAAGAAATACCAATTTTCGGTCCTGCTGAATGTGTAATATATATTTGCTTTACTAAAATAACTAATAAGTGGATACATCATTTTATTAATTATTTTGAGAGCTGTGATTGGATGGTCAAATGTAAACTGGTTGGCGAAGATTTGTATAAATAGTAAATTTATGAATATTTTGGGATCCTTTTGCTTTCATTTGTCGTCAATCAAGGTGTTTACAGTTGGTACTGCGCTTGTTGCTCTGTCTGATCGATGTTATTATTATTTTATTTAGTGTGCATAGTCTTGTAAATCGTGGAAGGTGTTTCCTTTTATTTTTATTTTATTATAAAAGTAATTGTGTTAATGTTTTTAAATGCAATAAGGTTAATTGTAATTTTCATGTGGAAATCTCGTGGCTTTTTTCTTGTAAAGCCAATATTGTTTTAAGTTGTGTTCTAAATATAATTGTATTTATTCGTGTAAATATAATCTTTGCATTGCCACAGAGGTGGGCACTTCCGCTCTTTAGTCCGCTAGTCCGCTAGTCCGCTCCGAGCGGGACTACCAGAATAGGTGGCGGACCTAGCGGAGGTGCGGAGTCGTCAGGAAATTAGCGGACTTGCACGTGCGGATCAAAAAAAGTTTCCGCTCTTTTAGTCCGCACCTTTTTTGAAAAATAAAAGTATAGTTTTACTTATTAAGAATTCTTATTGGTTATAATAAAGAAATATAATTTTATTTTAATTATAACTAATTATACTTTTAGTCTAAGACTTATTGTTTTTTAATAATTAAACTTCCAAAACCAATCTCAACTTCCTTAATGGTACCATATATAATAAATAAGATTTAAATTGATTTTATAGACTGAATGGCTATTACCCTCATCTATAACTTTAATTAATTATTATTATTGCTATAATAACTAGGCAATATCTAAATCGATTCTATGTTAAAACCCAAATATATATATTATATAATATATATATATATATTATATATATATATATATTATAATATAATATATAATAATATATAATATATATATTATATAATATATATATATATTTGGGTTTTACACAGCATTGATTAAATATATATATATATTATATTTTATATATATATATATATAATATATATATTATATATTATATATATATTATATATTATATATATTATAGTATAATCTATATATATTTATATATATTATATAATATATATATATATAATATATATATTATAATATATATATAATATATTTATATATATATATATATATTATATATATATATATATAATATATAATATATATATTATATACATAGCTAATAGCTCCCCGAGCTGATACGTAGCATTAGCATCGACTCTGCAGGCGTCGAGGCTTTCATGGATTCTACTAAAATCTTGAACGAAATAAACCTTCTTATGGGTGGACAGGGTGGTCAAAAATTTCAGAAGGGAGGAGAATGATTTAGGTTGGACTTAAATTAAGCAATGGACTGCTTGAAAGCGAACTAACACCACACTCCTCTCACCAGGATAATCTTTCCCCTTTAGCATTGGCAAGAATTTGTTGAACTTGTTCATAAAAATTATAATACACCTCCCCCTAGTTCTGCTGCTGAAGAGCGAATATTTGTACTGGTGGGGATATTTTGAGGGCAAGAGGTCAAAGCCTTAAACTGCTTTAATTTTGAGAAGCTAAATCTTTGTGAAAGGTAAATATGGATCTATTGTTCTTTGACGAGACATTGAGGAGAAGAGGAAAATCTTGAGATTTTGGAAATATTCATTCAATTTTTCATATAATATTATAAATAAATTTTTTGTAAGGATATATATCATTTAGTATTTAATATTAAAACCTTTTGTAAAGTCGCACATTATTAGCGTAAGACGTGCGGAGGTGCGGAGGTGCGGACTTGCGATAGCGGAGGTTTGATGGTCTGAATAGGTGCGGAGGTGCGCTAGCGGACTACGTTTTCTCGAGGTGTGGAGGTGCGCTAGCGGACTACCCCTAAATGAGCGTGGTGCCCACCTCTGCATTGCCATTATAAAAGCGTCGTCTGTTGATTACAATTTGCAAATGCATAGTGTCTGCGGTGTTGCTATATATCACTAGCAGGTAAGAGTATTTATTATTGATGTGTATTTTTTGTAACATGGTGAAGATTCTTCTGTGTTAACAAACATAAAGTGTTTAACGATTAAAGTTACAATATTTTTTTATACGAATAGTTACTAAAATCACATTTTATTTATTTGAAATTAAGATTTGTTTAATTACTAG
>JABUQX010033426.1:0-11517 GCA_015478945.1 Trachelipus rathkii
TGGTGGCTTTTCAGCAAAATAAACCTACTGAAGAATGGAAAAGAAAACTAATGTTGGTTATGTTAGACTTTGATAAGTTCATGGCCGAAATTGCATTGATATCTCATTCACTTCAAAGGAATCACACCAATGAACCTCATCGCAAAAAACTGGAGACAGACCATCAAGGAGCAAAGTAATTTCAAATTTGCAATCTGTTTGAAAGAGGAGATGAGACTCTATGAAAACATGGAGATGCTGCCTACAGAAGAGAATCCTTTCATCTGGTGGCATGAAAATGGGCCAGGGTTTCCATTATTATCAGTGCTTGCAAGCAAATATTTATCAGCCCCTTCCTCATCAGTCGAGAGTGAGCGTATATTTAGTGTAGGTGGGAATGTAAACACCCCAAAAAGGAACAGGCTCTCGCCATGCATTACTAGTTGGAAAAGCTTAATGTTCTTTACACATTTATTTTGAGAAATTTTGAATAAGAGTTGTAGCGGATAGTCCGCCATTTCTGCATGAATTTTTTTTGCTGATAGCGGATAGTATTCATTTATGAATTATAAGACTAATGTTCCTCAACTTTCTGTAACGAAAGATGTTTAGACTCGTTGGAATAGCAGTTTATACATGCTTGAGAGGATGGAAGGAATAAATGAAGCGTTTTTCCTTATGCTTCAAACAAACACAAAGGTGAAGGACAGGGTCCAATATTGGGCTCGGGCTGAGGCCAATTTTCACTGTAGCGGATTTTACGTTAATTTAAAACCCTAACCACAATAATTGAATCTGAAAGGAGTGAGGCTGTCTTCCAAAATAGGAGAAAGGGATATAAATAAAAAAACCATACACATTAAATTTATTAAAAAAAAGTCCACACCAATTATGTTTCTCATAAAATTATACACAATACACAGATACAAAAAAAATTGTAAGGTATTCCAATACTACTTAATAATTACAAGAAATACACACCAGTATCCCATTCCACTTACTACAAAAATACACCACAGTCTCCAATACAATGATAACAAAAATATCACTGCTACCAATACTCCAAAGCTACAAGTATACTACAAGGTTAACTTGCCCATTGATTAACCAATACCTACAACATATAATATTAAGAAAAATGAACAAAAATGTAATAAACGATATGTCAATCAAAAACATGTATAAAAATATCCTAACTAATTGTCAATTATGAGATTGTTTTTGTTCAAGTTTCCGGTCACCGTACTTTGTGTTCAAATTTTCTATTTTTGTCACTTGGCGTACCTTTTACACTTTCTATGTTTTATTGTGGTGTGTGGTACCTAGCACATATTTATTGCGTACCTTTAGTCACATGTTAATGTTCTTGTGTTTACCAATGTATGGCTCCTATCTTTTTTTCAAGTTTTGTCTTATTTTTCACTTTGTTTCTCACCTTATGGTACCACTTTATTTTCAAGTTTTTCACGAAGTCTTATGGTACCACTTAATGTTCAGGTTTCAGGTTTATCAATCTTTATTTTCAGTTTGTTTTCCAATTTTATTTTCCAAATTATGGTACCCTTGGAAACAGTACCTATACTTTTTATTTAGTTTATACTTTCAATTTGTGTTTTCAAAAATGTTTTCCTCAATCTTTTTTTTTCACATTACTTCTTTCTCGTTTAGAATTTCAGTTTGTTTTATTTTAATTTTCGGTTTGCATCAGTCCACTTTTCTATTTTCATTTTATATAGTACCACTAGTACTACAATCTTACGTGTCTCTTACATTGATCGGTACCCTGGTACCAAATTGTTCTTCAGGCTCCAGCCACACAAAGAGAGACGTGGGAACCAAAAGAATGGAGCCACGAGTTTTTTAAAAAGATTCAGCTCCAAAATAAATGTAAGCTCCAAAAAAAACTGGAACGAGACAAAAAATAAACAAATTCTATCATGACATACATATAAGAAAAAAAATTAAATAAGCGTAAAAGCAATTAAAAGATAAATTAAATAATCAGTAAGTGAATTAACAAAAATTGACATTAACAGAATAAATTAACATTACCCTAACATAATCAATCATTTCGAAAAAAAAATCTAATGCAAAAAAATTTAAGGACTCAATTATAAAAATTTTTATTATAAAAAAAATAATACTAAAGAATACTTAATAGCTAAATAGTGTTGACCAGTTTTTTCTCGAACCTCTACTTCAATACTTCAATCAACTACTGTTGATTAGACCACCTTCCAGAACCAGAAACTTCTACAAACCAGAAAACTCCACTACTTGTCTTCAAACCTTTAAAACAAAAAAATCTACTAAGACCAAGAAATTTACGATTAATGAAATAATTAAAGTAATAAGAAAAATAATTACCCATTCCATAGAAGGATTCCAAATCCACAAGAAAGGTTTTCCACAAAACAACTATTCTTCATCACCATACCATACCAATGACAAAAGTACCATTACCATTCCACAACCACAAACTGTACACAGATTTCCCTAAAAGCGTATGTTAATAATGTTTTAAATAATTCCTAACGGAAGAAAAAAAATAAATACATGAAGAAAAAAACAATAACACTCATCTACAAACATTCACATTCATTTCATTCAAACATGAAAGAGTGATGGATTTCGCGAAAACCAAGGAATAGAGAAGATAATAGGACCTTTGAGAAAAGGAATACTACTAACTACTGAGGGTCATCAGAACAACCCATCACTCACAGCAACACAATTACTCTCCCCGCTTCATAACACCCTCATACATACATAATTAAAAATACCCCCCAAAAAAAAAAAAAAATATGATACAACTAAAAAAAACTACCACTAAAGGGCAGCTCACTACATCACCCCCCCCCTAAAAATAGAAATAAAATTTGGAATTTCGTAATTTTTGATTTTCAGCCGATTTTGACCAAACTGTAGCTTTTTTTGTCCTCTAAAAACGTGGTTTTCGGGTGTTTTTTCTGTCTGTAGTCAGTTTTTTCCAGATTTTAAATTTTCAAAACCCTTACGTTTTTTTATTGTTGACATTTTTCGATTCAACATCCTACAATTTTTTTTTTCGAATTGACTTCAAACTTGAAATATGCATAAATGGGGTCCATTACCTACAAAATGCATGAAGTATTTCGATTTTTTTGATATTTGTGCTCAGCAATCTCAAAATTCCAAACCCATTTTTTTGGTTTTTAAAATGAAAAATTGCGATAATTTTTTTTTCTACTCATACAAACTAGATGAAATTTTCAGAGCATATGTAGTCGGGGGAGATGCACATTTTTTACGTAGATAATTTCTTTGTATATGCAGTAATTTTGGATTTGTTCTTGGAACAAATTTTCCAAAAAAAAATTGTTGGAAATTTTACAAAAATTTTCTTTTGAGTATACAAAAAGATTATCTAAGTAAAAAAAATGCATCTCGCTCGACTATACAAGCCCTGAAAATTTGATGTTGAATCGGACGAGTTGAAAAAAAAATATCAAAATTTCACTTTTCCACAAGTTTTTTTTTTTTTTTTTGGGGGGGGGGGGGAAGTGAAATTTTGATATATATTTTTTTTCTACTTGTCTGATCAACATCAAATTTTTAGGACTTTTAAAGCAGGGCAAGATACATTTTTTTTACTTAGATTATTTTTTTGTATAGTCAAAAGGAAAATTTTTTGAAATTTCAAAAAAAAAATTTTGTTGGAAAATTTGTCCCAGGAACAAATAAAAAACTACTGTATATACAAAGAAACTATCTAAGTAAAAAATGTGCATCTCCCTCGATTACACATGCTCTGAAAATTTCATCCACTTCGCACAAACAGAAAAAAAATTATCACAATTTTTCATTTTATAAACAAACAAAAAATGGGTTTTGAATTTGGACATTGCTGAGCACAAAACTCAAAAAATCGAAAAAGTACTTTGTGCATTTTGTAGGTTATGGACCTATATATGCATATTTCAAGTTTGAAGTCATTTCGAAAAAAATTCTGGGAGTTGATACTAAAAATGTCAAAAGCATGGGTTTTGAAAAATTGAAAATTCTGAAAGAATGACTACAGACACAGAAAAACCACTCTAAAACGACGTTTTAGAGAGCAAAAAAAGCTACAGCTTTTAGTGTTATACTGATCAAATAATTGGCTGGAAAATTACGAATTTTGATGTCCATTTTTAAGGGGGTGGGGAAATTGGGGCTCAAAGTCCGAACTCAAAAATATTGGATCTTCCCCCTCATGGATTCTATTACAATTCTTAGCTTTTTAGTGATAAAGAAAAACAAAAAGCTAAAGAAAAAATAGAAAAAAATCCTACTGATTACACATAATACATATAATATAAAAAATGAAATAACATATGAGAAATTCAATTAAATTCAAGCTTTACTTTACTATTTTAATTATTTATTCTTTACTAATATAAATATACTTTAAGAATATAAATGTTTTTAATTATCAAACCATTATGCAAGATATAAAAAACAATTCAACAAGTAAATGAATTCAAAATTAAAATTTTCAAAATCATCTCAAAAATAATAACAAAAATAAACAATATGAAGTAAGGAAATTATTGTCACCTGGAGTGTCTCCAGCTTTTTGTTACATTTTAATTGACAATTCCCCCAAATGCAGCGAACCATCAGATCAAGGGACAATTCGACTGCTGGAACCAACCTCAACAGTACTATCATAAAAAATAAAAAATACAAATAAAAACAAAAGTAAATATAATAATAATAATAATAATAATAATATTATTATTATTATTATTATTATTATTATTATTATTATTATTATTATTATTATTATTAAAAATAATAATAATAATAATAATAATAATAATAATAATAAAAAATACTGATACCTTGCACCTTGAAATCCACTTCAACCGAAATCAACGTCTACAATATCACCTTCAAAGCTTCAAACGAATCAAACTAAAAAAAACAACAAAAACCATTCATGTACAAAACATTCAATAAAAAAATAAATTAATAATAATAATAAATAAAGAAAAATAATATAATATAACAAAAGAATAATAATAATAATATAATAAATATATAAATATATTACCTCTCAAACGTAGAATGTAAGATCGTGGAGCGTCGTTGTCATTTATTCCCGCTCACTTTCATTAACTAATAAGAAAAATTAATGCAGTCTATTGTCACTTTTTAAACTTATTATTATTTTGATGCTTTTTCAGCCTCCTGAATAGGGGTGTGCCGAAGCCGAAGCTTCGGCCGAAGCCGAAGCTTCGGCCGAAGCCCCTTTGCCGAAGCCGAAGCTTCGGCTAATATTACAGCTTTCATCAGTTTGTACTATAAAATAAAAAATATAAAGCATACAGGGTAATTAATATCATACTGTTTTAAATATTTAATCAATAAAACAGGGCATATTATAATTGAGAAATGCTATCTCCTCTCCATGCTCAGGCAGTAGCCTACTTCTTTTAGCATTAAAAATGTTTCCAGTTGTGCTGAAAAGTCGCTCGCTCATTACTGATGATGGAGGTGCGCATAAAATTTTCTGGGAAAATGTTGCTAAATCCCAGCAGTTGTTCTTTTTATCAGCACAAGTATAGTTGTATGCACCCCACCATTTGTAAGGACATTCTTTTATTGATATGTTTGGAAGGCTTAGGTAGAAGTTGATTTCATCCATGCTGAAACATAATTATGAAATTATATATATATTATAATATAATATATATATATATATAAATATATATATATATAATATATATATATATATATATATATATATATATATATATATAATATATATATTATAAATTAAGAAATAAGAATAATATACATTCTAAGGAATAATGAAACAAATACAATTTTTCTTACCATCGTTTTTCAATAGGTTTTGATTTTTGATTTATCAGGTCTTTTCTGCTCCTTTTGCCCGTTGTAGCAGTTATTTCAGCTTCATTTGCTACACTTTTATGGTAGAAGCTGTAAATGTCCATATTCATTAATTTCCTTTTTTTTGCCAGTTGAGCCATCTGAATCTGATGCAGCAGGTGAAAATGATCCTTCTGAATCTGAGTCACTGTTCATTGTTTCAGTGTTATTAACTTCTAGTCTTTGATTTAAGGGAGATTTAGAATAAAATTTGAAGTACTCTTGAAAAAAATAACTTTCATTACACTTTCATCGGTTTTTTTTATCAACAAAATTAAATTTGAAACGGGGATCAAGCATCATAGCAATCTTTAAACTATCATTCTCCTTATATTTCTGAAAGCGAGTTATAAAGTCTGTTTTTAGCTCATCTACAACAGTTTTTATCCCAGTTGCTGTGTTGCTAGACAAATTGGAGAAACTTCTCCATTGAATGAATAAATGGTATTATCTGTGATATAGATGCATCATCTGCACTCATGTCTTTTGTGGCTTTTTCAAAGTGTTGCAGAATGCATACAAGCATTTCAGCAAGATCCCATTGGCTCTCTGTTGGGTTTTTCAAATTTGCATGATTTCTAGAAATGAAATATAATGCAATGGCCTTTTTCTTTTCACAAAATCTTTGAAGCATATAATACGTCAAATTCCATCTTGTGGAAACATCCTGGATTATTTTATGCTCTGGTAAACTTAGTTGACTTTGAATTTCTTTAAATTTTGCCACTCCACTTGAGGAGTGATGAAAATGTCCTGCTATTGCTCGGAATACAGCTAGCATATTACTTACTGCTCTTTGTTCTTTGAAGAGCTTGTTTTGAATACAAAGTTGCATTGTATGTATTACACAGGGGCAGATGTTTAATTGTCAAGTTGGATTCTTTAATAGCAGACAAGACATTGGCTGCATTATCTGTTAAAATCATATGCACTTTTTCATTAGGTATACCCCAAGTTTGCAGTGATTCATTGATGAATTTGCCAATATTACTTCCGGTATGGGCCTCAAAAAAGTGTGAAACTTGCAAGATATAATTTTTAAGATATAATTTTTAAGATATAGCAGTCAAACTATAAAATGACTCGTTAGTGTGCTGGCATGTCCAACCATCGGTAGTTAAACTAATGAAATTAACTTGATCTAATTCATACTTTACTTTAGCCTTTATTGTTTCATACATTAGAGGAATAACTTTAGTGGAGAAATGAGTCCGACAAGGTACTTTATATTTTGGGGCTAGATGCTTTAAAAGCCGCTTAAATCCTTTATCATCCACAACAGAATATGGCTGCAGATCTAAACATATCATTTCACCAATAAGACGGGTAATACTCTTAGCCTTAGGATGATCATGTTGCCACTTCTTTTCTTGTCCAAATTTCTTGTAAAGATGCCTGAATATAAATTAGTTTCACATAATTAGTTCTTAAAAATTAAAATGTATTCAAAAAAAATTATTAATTTAACCTAGGAAAATGAAAGCAACATTGATTTAAAAGTAATCGCATTGTTGTTTAATATCAATAAATAAACTATAAAGTATGTAAAAGTTTTTAGTTACATAACTTACTTTTGTGTTCTTTTCCTCTTTTATATATTTTATTAATAAATATGAATATTTTCAATATAACAAACTCTACCTATTTTATTCATAATAAACCAAAAATTTACCTGTCTCGATGTTTCTGGTGCAGACATATTTGAGCTTTCCCCTATGGGTCTGCTGTTTCCGCTTGGTTCGGGATCATCGCATTTTTCTACTTCTTGTACTACTTTTGTTGTGCAAAAATCTGTTAAATACTTTTGATTTTCAACTGCTTTGTTTGAGGATTTAGCATTGGAGATCATGAATTTCATTGTGAACGGCATTATGCACCCCTTTGAGATGGTTTAGAAGATTTGTTGTTGTCATTTTGTGAGGTACTTTACTTCCTCTGGACAAATTCTTCTTGCATAGTATGCACACTGCTTTGCTAATATCATCATCTTTCACCTTAAAATAGTCCCATAATAGGAATGTCCGAAGTTTTCAGGCATTATAACTTTTTTAAATTGTTAATATTTTATCAAATTAAAATAGCAATATATTAATAAGGATATAATTAAGAATAAAGAAAATAAATATAGTAGTAGCATTACATACGTTTTAAAGTCTTATTTATAAGTATAAAAAATATTTGTTTTATTTACAACATTCAATTTTTGATAATTTGCCGAAGCCAAAGCTTCGGCAAAAAATGCCTTAGGCTTCGGCTTCGGCAAAAATGCCGAAGCTTCGGCATACCGAAGCCGAATATTCGGCACATCCCTAATATATACCATTCAAACACTGAATCTATATTACTGCCTTAAATTCTTATATTAGTATAATATTTTGAAGCTGTGTTTTAGTGGTTTATTTTATTACAGAGTAATTTCAAAAAATAAAACCGGTAAATTGTGAGACAAAAAGAAAACAAAAAAATAAAGCTAAATTACTACATCACTCCCACCTAAGTTTGTCTCACAATTTGAACGCCACCAACTCATCACTCGCTATTAACATTCTATAATCCTTTCTTCATAATCCAATCATACTCTTCCACTCTTCCTCTGCTCCTAGTACAAGGTCTTCTTGTACCTTCTACCTGGACCTTATTACCATTCTCATTCCCATCAACAATCACATCTTCAACTTCTACTATTTCATTTACACCTTCCAATCTAAGTAACTTCTCTGACATATTCGCAATTTCTTTATCAATCTCTCTTACTCGTGTGCATTCGCTTTTATTTCATTCACCACTCATTCAATCCACAACAAAATTAACTTGCTCTCCACTCTCATATTCACAACCCTATCCTAACATCTCTTAATCCTGCTAAACACTTTCACTCTCATCCAATGGAACTATACATAACGTATAGGTCTGATTCAAACTCTTCACACCATTTCCACTATCCCACCAAAACCCTGAAAAATAATTATCACTCTCATCATTCTCATCAAATAATCCTTTTACTCTATCAGTCTTAATAACTTAACTTTTCTCTTACATTTTTTCATCCTGCGTTTTTCTATTGAAACCAACTCTTTACCTTGTAACCACAAATCATTCACTCCTTTCACATTCTCATTCATTTCAGTGTCATTCATCCAAAATTTATACACTGGGTGAGCCTTCAAATATCCAGGCGGCTCCCTCCACGGCCTCAACTGCATCTGATGCGCTCTAAACTCACTCACTCTACCATCTGTCTCATTCTCAAGCACATAACTAACTCCATTCGACATCACTCTTTTCACGACAAAAGGCCCTTCAAACTTTTCTCTCATCTTACTCACATTCAAACGGCCCTTTTCAATCACCTCTTTCAAAACCTTATCCCCTACTTCAAAACTTGCAAACTTTAGACTCCCTTTTCTCCAAACATCCCTATCACTTTCAGGCAACCCTAACCTAGGTTTGACAAACTTCTCAAAATTCATCACATACATACATGGAGACATACCAGTAGCCCTATGCACAGTCATATTATATGCCCATAACACTTTTCCTATCCAATAATCCCATTCATTCTCTTGCTCACTCATCATTCGTAACATCTCACTCAAAGTTCGTACAGTTTTTTCAGCCAAACCATTTGAACTAGGCATATACGGCGTTGTTTTCACATGTTCAATACCCCAATCCCTCAACAATTGCTCAAACGCCTGTCCCACAAACTCTGGTCCATTATCACTCAACATTCGCTTCAGTTTACATACACACATTGGCAACAAAACCTCTCTCACTACCTTAGCTACATTCGCACTAGTCTTATTCTTCACAGGCACAGGATACGCAAACTTACTCATGATCTACCATTCCTACATACCCACATGCAGTCACCGGCAAAGAAACACAGTCAATCACCACTAACTCAAAAGGTTCACTCATCCATTCTCAACACAGGAGGTTTTACATACATTCTCTGATACTTTCCTTTCTGACACTCTTCGCAAGTAGTCGCCACATCCTTCACTATCTTTTGCAACCAAGGGTTAAACACTCTCTCTCTTTCATACATTCCAACAATTTAAACTTTCCCATGTGTCCATATCTACGATGAATCACTAATGCCATCCCTACTGCCCCAACCACAGAAAACACTGGTACGTACAAATCTTCCTCTCATACTTTCCTAATATAATACACCACATTCTCACACACTACAAACTTTTTCGCAAACACCTTAAAATCGTCTATCAACCGATCCCATAAACACAATTTCTTACCTGCAACAACACATTCCTCAATTCACATTAACACATATGACATTCTCCTGAATCACTTCAATATCTCCTCATACTCAACAATCCCTCCATCACCACACCAATGTTACCTATTCCTCCGAAATTAATCAGCATTACACCCCCCTTCTTGCATTCTAACATTTCCCGATTCCCCTTTCAGCAACTCTTATCATTTCCCTACATCTACTGACAACCCATTCATTCTTAAAAATTCTATCCCAAACAAAAAACAATTAAGGCATTCGTTCATCAAGCACAACAAACCTAATGTTCCAACTCTCTCCTAACATAACCTATCTCTACTTTTAACAAAACCTCTTCCCAAGCTACGATTTCTCCTGCCCCAAATCCCCTTTATCTTCACTTGTATTACCCTACCTAGTATCTGCCATGTCATTTGCTCAAGCTCTCGAACCACTGACGCATTCACCAAAGAAACTGAGACCCAGTGTCCAATCAACCCAAATATAACCCTTAACAATCTTACTTTGCTCTTCACGCGCCAATTCTACCACTCATCCCAATTGTTCGCAATACATTACCTTCAATCCTCCCCTGGACAAACTCATTTTCAACATCTTCCTCATCCTCAACTACACAAAATCTTCTACTCCCCTTCTCCAGACATACTTCCTATCATAAACTCTTTTTCTCTATTACCACAATTATAATGTACCCCAACTCAAACACTGATAATGCAGCTCACCTACCTGTTCCTGCAATCCCCTCACTCCTATAAATTACTGGTCATTCCCGATCATAATGCACACACACAAGCTACTTAAACAATTTACTCAACAACCCCCAACACTGCTTGCCAACGGAATCAACCCTCCATTAACACATAGTCTTTAACTCTTTACATACTGTCGCACCTTCTTAACTCCCATCTGCTCAGGTTTCTTACACCACCTCAGTCATAACTTCCCTCCACAATTCTCTTCTATACTCTCAGCACTCTCAAAACCAACCCATCCTTGGCTAGATCCTGTAAAACCATATAACACACTTTCGAATATAGAATCACCTCCACCTCTACTTTCTTTCCCTTTCATTAATCCCTTAGGCAAATACTCAGGATCTATCACCAACGTTTCATTCAAACTTTCACTCCCTGGCATTCTCAACATCAAATCAGCAATCTCATTCCTTTCACCTGGCACATACTCAACCACATAATCGAAATCACTCAAATCTTCTAAAGTTCTCGCAAGCCGACTATCAACTGTCCTCATTCGCTGCAAATACACTAAGGGTTGATGGTCCGTTCGCACAGCAAACTTAATCCCATACAAAAACGGACGCAACGACTTCAAACAAAACCTCAAAGCAGCCAACTCTC
>JABUQX010033427.1:0-12500 GCA_015478945.1 Trachelipus rathkii
AAGTAAAAAGATTCTCCAAGTGCTCGACTCAAACCCACATTTTGGGTCATTAACTCTCTCATTTTCAATCTTCTTTTCATACTCACTCGGAAATAAGAAATTTGGAATCGTTGAGAGAATTTATTGTAATTTAACCGTCAATTATGTACATTTGATTTTTTTTTACGTTCGACTTTTAAATTTCTTAATAGTAATGTGTTTATTCAATAGTAATATTTCTTATAACCGTGGTAAGCCATATCGGTAAAACGAAAGAGTCGTGAGGCCGAAGAATTATAGTTCGAACCCTCATCTAGATCCTAGATTGGAATTACCTGCAGCAGTTCATCCTCCTAGAATAGGACAATGCTGTGAGATTTCAACTTTATATATATATATATCTATCGAGAATCTATTGAGGCATATAACGAGTACTAACTATATAATTCTATTATATATATATAATGATATAATATATATAATATTATATGTATATATATATATCTATATTATATTATATAATATATACTACGTATATATATATAAATATATATTATTATATATATATATGATATATATATATAGTAATAATATAAGTGCATATTATATATTAATAATACTCACCTTAGATATATACGATAAATATAATTATATATAAATAATATTAGTATATAATATATATATATATATATATATATATATATATATATATATATATATATAAATATATATATATATATATATATATATATATATATTATAATATATACTATATTAGTATATATATAATATATAATATATATATATATAATATACAAAGTTAATATATATATAATATATATATATATATATATATATATATATAAAGTTATAAGCTATGATTTATAATGCATATAAATCTGTTTTTTATTAAGCACTGCTTAAAAGAAGAACATTTCTAACAATTCCAAAAAGAAACAAGAAAATTCTTTAACTTTTAAGACGTTTTCCTCGCTCTCATTTTTTAAATTGTCAACAATTCTTTTATGTCGTCATTTCGAGTTTCGTTTATTTATATCCTGTCAAATTACATTTTCTCAACCTTCAAAAACTTTTCACAACAATCCTATTTACACACGACACACACACAACATTTTAATTATAGTATATATTATATATAATATTATATATATATATATATATATATATATATACTATATATATATATATAATATTAATATATATTTATATAATAATATTATATATTATATATATATATATATATATATATATTATAGTATATATATCTATATTAAAATATATTATATATATATATATATATATATAGTATATATATATATATTATATATATTATTATATATATATATATATATATATATATACTATATATATATATATATCATATATATATATATGAAGATATATTTCTCCATGCTCTAGGGCCTGAATCCCTCTTCAGCCATTCTACTCTTCCCATGAACGGTCGCAGCAGTGTTTTAAATATATTCTGGGAGCGACACCACCCTAAATTCAGTGGGACAAGATATTGAAAATAATAATAATATTAATAATAAATAATAATTATAATAATAATAATAATAAAATAAAATAATAATAATAATCTAATAATAATAACATACATAATATAATAATAAATAATAAATAATATATAATAATATATAATAAAATATAATTAATAATAATAATATAGTAATAATAATAAATAATATAAAACTAATAATAATAATCTCAAAATTTCAAAATTGCAGAAAATATTCAAATAAAATTTTATTCAGAATAGTTGTTACAATTTTTATCCTTTAATACAGAGATTACAAATATAGATATGATATTAATTACATTTAACAAAATGGCAATATAAGTCATGTAAATTAGGATTCAATTTCCAGATCTCTTCAGCTGAAGCAACTGGTGGGCGAGCTTACCTGATTGCACTATACATTATGTTCTAGTTAGCGTCCGTCACTGATGAAATGCAGACAAGGTCGCCGGTGTCGCGTAAGTAAAGCATAATGCTTAGTAGTACACTCGTCAGTACAACACATATTTGAGGTCATCAACTACGGCAGATGCCTCTCTTCTAATATAACATATTGTATTAATTAATATGTAACACATAAATAATTCAGTAAGAATAACGTGAATTAATACCTTAGGTGACTATATCTTCACAGTCAAGAATAGGCTAAAGTTTACCTACAACAATAGATTATGTTTATACTAATAAATAATAATAATAAAATAATAAATAATAAATAATCAATCAATAATAATTTAATAATAATAAGTCTTAAATAAAAAAATAATAATACATAAATAGCTATCAATAATAATCAATAATAATTAACATAATAAATCAATATAAATTAATAATAATAGATCACATCACATAGCACCATAATAATAAGCTTATAATTCATAATACATTAATTATAAGCTGATCATAGATAATATAATAAATAAAATATAATATAATATATAGATTAATTATAATAATGAAATCATAAAATAATAGAATATATAATAATAAAATAATAATATAGAAACATAAAACAACAGATATTAAATAACTCATATAATAATGATCATATAATAATATTCTCTTTTAAAAATATATATCTATAATAAGAAATTAATCTTAAATTAAGTATATTACTAAGTTATCAATATATAAATAACAATGGATTATTAAAAGAAATTTTTCCTTCTATATATATTAATATATTCACATATAACATGAATATTATTAATTCAATTAAAATATGATAATACTAATAAAGATAATAATGCATCTAATATTAACATATTAATAATCTTATATAATATATATATATATATTTTACAAATCCATAATAATAATACATAATTATTAATATTTATAATTATAATAATTAATCATAATACTTCGATCATTATATAATATAAAATAAATAAATAGATAATAATAATAACTGAATAATTATCATGTATGACGCGTAGGATTATTGTTAAACGCTACATAATAGTTTGTAAATTATTTACATCAATTACTATATACTAATATTATTTACTATGAACACTACTATATTTTGAGTATTCTTTCTGTGAATATACTATATATATAGTTATCTATTATATACTATCTATTATAATGATATATTATTTATCTTATATTTATTACTTTTCATAATTTTGTATATATTATATATAAATATCATATAATATATATAATATTAATATATATATTTATATATAATATAATATATTATATAAATATATTATTATATATATATATGATAATCATATATATATATATGTTGTGAAATATTTATATATCTATTGTATATTATGATATATATATATATATAATATATATTATATAATATCATATACTATATATATATATATAAATAATATATTATATAATCATATATATATATATAATATATATATAGTATATACGTCTCATTTATATTATTTATATAAAAAGGCGCCTATACCCAATGATTGAGCCACTTCTCCAAACAAAGCGAGGGTATCGAGTGTTCGCGCAACTGGTCGGGTGGAGAATGTGAGCTATTCTCTTCCTGGCTCCGCTTCGTCCTGCTCGTACGTTAAATGAGTACACCACCTCTCCTAGATCAGAGCTCTGCCAGTGAGCGAGTTGTGTTTACTCTAATATATAGTTATACTATATATATATACTATATATATATACATATTAAAAATACTCATATACTATATATATATATATATATATATTATATATATTATATATAAATATAATTGTATAATTGATGTATATGTATATAATATATATAATATATACATATAATATATATATATATATAAATATATATATATGATAATATATATATAATTATATTATATATATATATATATATAACTATATATTAATAATATATTAAAATAGTATACTATATATATATAATATATAATATATATATATATATATATAGTATATATAATATAAGATATATAAATGATATATATATATATATATATATATATATAATATATATATAATATTCGAATGCATCAACCATCTTCTTCTCTCCCCAAGACTGGGAGCAAGGTGCGTAACATGCACCGGAAACAGAAAAGTAGTAGAAGAATATGACTCAAGTCATACCGCTCCCTTTATACCTATTAGTGAGAACTATTCGCATTCAGAAAATCTACCCTAGAGCTTCACGGGACTGCGATCGGACTATCAACTTATGGCATCCTCGTCCCAGTGTGGAAGTTTCATCCTTTGCCAGGGTGGGCCACACATAATCCTTCCCCCCTCAGCACAAAATCCTAGCATTCACTCCTATTCATCGCACTTAAACATTTTCCATGACACATGCTTCGGGACATAACAGCACAAAACATCAACGTGATTTACACTGTCATTCATGAGTTGGTGCGACCGACGATAATAAAACCTGTACGTCGTTGCCAATGGAGACCACCACCGTTAGCTCAATTAATGAAATTTCAAGTAGATCGGCCCATTAAAGTTTCTAGTTTAATTTTTTTTTCTCAAAAGTACTCTTCACAAAACATTTTGTGTTTAGCAATAAATTTTACCATTCTTTTTAAATATTACACCTATTTTTAAAACCGAAAATAACTAAATGCTATTAATTAAATAAAATTTTTACCTTGAATTGTTTCATAAAGATCTCTAAAATCTCTTTGAAAATTAGACGTATGCGAGTACTTAATAATTTTAACATTCCATAAATATTTCAAAACCTCTTTAAACCTTCTTTACTATCCCGATCTTGACCTTCTCAATTTCTTCTCTTGCTTCCAAATTTTGAGACATCTTCACTCAATAACAGTTAATCAATATATATGAAGTAAAAAATAATTTTCTTATTCATAATATATAAAAATTTAATTAAACACTAAAAAAAATTAATAGCCCTAAAAATTTTCAGAATCCGCAATATCAGTATTTTATAATTGCGGATGCGGATGCGGATGCGGATGCCGATGCGGTTGAGGATATTTCAAAATCTGAATTGCGGATGCGTATGCGGATGCAGATGTTATTCGGATGCGTATGCCACATACATCACTAATATAAATATATATTATTACTAAATGGAATATTAATAGTGGAAGTGAGGCAGGGATATGTTATGACTCCCTGGTTATTTAATTTGTATATGGGTGGGGTTATGAAATAATTAGAGGTTGGGGTGGCAAGGGAAGGTGTTAGAATGATGGAGAATAGAAGAGAGTGGAAGGTGCCCTGCTTACCGTATGCGGATGATTTCGCTTTGTGTAGTGAAACTGAAGAAAGTTTGAGAGGATTGGTAGAGGTGTTTGGCAGGGTGTGTAGAAGAAGGGGTTTGAAAGTAAATGTAAATAAGAGTAAGGCTACGGTAGTGAGTGAGGACAGTTCGCTGTATGAAGTCATGTTTGATGGTCAGCAACTGGATCAAGTATCTGAGTTTAAATATTTAGGATATATGTTGGATGAAAATGGAACGGATGATGCAGAATATATAGGAAAGTTGTTGATTGTAGGAAGGTGACTAGCGTAATTAAATTTTTGGTAGATGTAAAAAGACTAAGTCTTGAGTGTGCTAGAGTTTTGCATATGGGTTGTGGGCTTTGCCCAGGTGATGACGAGATACCACAGTGAGTGTCCGTCGCAGTTGCGTGAGACCTCAAGGTGGATTTTTCTAAATGCAACAAGTCCTCACTTGGGGGCATAAAGGGGACAGTACAGGAAGGACTTTCTTTTCGACTTGCGTCATGTTCTTCTACTACTTTTTTGTTCCGGTGTATGCTACACATCTCAACCCACTCTGGGGATAGGAGGAAGATGGTTAACAATAATAGTATATAATTATCATATATATATATATATCATATATACATAGATACTAATATATATATACATAATATATATAATATATATATTATATCATATATATATGTATATATATATATATCAATACTAACCTATATATATATATATATATATTGTGTGTGTGTGTTGTGTGTGTGTGTTTCAAAATGGATATAAAACTAAGAAATGCATTTTATGATGCGAGGGAAAAATCAGAAAATAAGAGATTTTATTTAGTTTAAACCTAAAATTTTTGAAGTTTCAATAAATCGATTTTGTTGTACTGTTTTATTATCATGTCCTCTAAAAGAGATTTTTTTCATTTTTCACCAACAGAATTATATTATTAGGTCTTATCGAGTTAAGTGAAAACTAAACTAAACAATATCTATAGGTAGATGCCGCACAGGTTGGCGTGCATGCATGGAAGACTGCCGCTGAAGCGCTCTCAAAAGGTCGCTGCGCGCGCAGCGGTGCCCGTGTAATTATTTACTCCGCTGCGTAGGCGCAAGTAAGTTATATATTATATATATATATATATATATATATATAAATATATACTATATATAATATATTATATATATATATATATATATATATATATATATATATCAATATATAATATAAGATAAGTCATGTAAAAATAACTATAGAAAATAAACTGTTGCTCAAAATAAATATTAAATTCTTTTTATTTAATGGAAAAATTTAGAAAATTCGAAAAAAATCCCTCAAATCAACATCTGAAAAGTGCCCATTTTCCCTCTTTAAATAGATGGCTATGCTTAGGAACTTTGTCCCATGTATAGCTATATATTGATATATATATTTATAATAAGTATATACCTATATATATATTATATATTATATATATCATATTATAGTATAGTATAGTATATACTACCAATATAGTAATATATATAATATATAATATATATATCTATATACTATATATATAATATAATATAATAATTATATATATATATATATATATATTATATATATATATATATATATATATATATATATATATATATATTAAGTCCAGGAGGTGAAATTCGAGAGAGGGATTGTATATATATATGTAAATCGAAAAGTTGATATAGTTGTTACTAAATCTTCTTAAGTGTTTTCGGCCTTGAGTGTTTTCAACCTGGAATTTGCATTTTTAATGTGGAAAAGTCAGGTGGAATTAATTAGACGTCGAATATACACTAGAAAATACTTACTGAATCTTTCGTGGCGTCGGATGCAACTTTGTACTAAACAATTATTCATTCGCCTTTATAAACATGGGATACAACATTGAAATACTTAATAAATTACCAAAATGTGTATGTTGAAATTCTAAGGACGGGTTTCGGATTTCCAGTTGACGAAGAAAGAAAACTTTTTCAACCTTTTTTATACTAAGAGGTTTTCAGTTTATTCCTGCAATACGAATTGGATGGACCAATGCCTTTGTTGATTGGGGCAAATCTTGGATGGAATTGGTAAACGAATTTGAAATTTAAATCAAACGAAGAAGAAAACTCGGTTATTTTAATTTGGTGGTGATATCAAGTATTTTGGCTGGAGCACTGTAAGTTTAGTAATATGCATAAAAGGATCGGGTGAGTTTAAAACTAAATTGGTTTCGTAAACATTGCTTGCTCTATTGAGTAAGAACCAAAAATTTAAGGTAACTTAATTGTGTGTTAATACCTATTTTTGACTTGACCAATTTTTTCATTACTATGAGTTAATAATGTGTTGTTTGTAAACATCATTACTTGAATTATTTTGACTTTAATAAAGTGTTTCACGAACATTGCCGCATATTTTGAGGAAGTAGAAGAATTTAAATAAAATTTATTTACTTAAACAGTGTATACTATAAAACTAAGGTCGGAAGTGGTTTTCCTACGGAGACAAATTTACGGAGGAAGTGGTTTTAAAATTTAGTGATATTTAATAATCTTTTAATATTGATATATATGGGCTAATGTTTAATAGTGGGTTTGTATTTATAAAGTTGTTGAATTAGTAGGTATATGTGGGGGATTTTTAAGAGTTTTAAATAGTTAAATAAAGATTTTAATAGATAAATAAAGTTTTAACGGGGTAAATTTTAAAGAAGAAAGATAGGAAAAGAGTGTAGGAATAAATATAAATTGAAGATTGTAGGTTTTAACCTTTTATATTTTATATTTTATATTTTATATTTTATATTTTTATATTATCATTTTAACCTTTTTTGTGGGTTGTTGTTATTGTGGGTATATTTGGTGAGCGGGGTGGTGGCCTTAGGTGTTGGGAGGCGCCTAGGGTGGGGAGTCCCACAAAGCGTGCAGCCTGAGTGAGAATATATATAGAAGAAGGGAAAGATGGGGAGGAGAGAGGTAATTAGGGTGGGATGTATGAACGTGAGAGGGGTAAACGAGGATTTGAAGAGGGAGGAAGTGGGGTTAATGTAGAAGAAAAAAGGTTGGATGTGTTAGGGTTAACAGAAACCAAGCTGAAGGGAAAGAGGGAGATGGACTTTGGAAAATACAAGGGTATGATATCAGGGGTGAAATCAGAGAGTGAGTGTAAGGAGGGAAGGGGGTGGGAATAGTTATGAGGAAAGAGGTGTGGGATAAGGTAAGGTTGTGCAGCCAAGGTGAGTTCGAGGATAATGTGGGTAAAAGTGAAATTCGGGGGGGAAATGTGGGTTTTTATATGTGCATATGCACCAGTGAACGGAGCGAGGGGGGAGGGGGAGAGAGAAAGATTTTGGAGTGAGTTGAATGAGTGTTGGGAAAGTTTCGGGGTAAATGATAAAATTTGTCTTTTGGGAGATTTGAATGCAGGAGTGGGAAGGGAGGGGGGGGGAAGAATAATAGGACCATTTGGGGTAGGGGAGAGGAATGTTAATGGAGAAAGTTTGTTAGAGTTGTGTGTTGAAAGAAGAATGATAGTGGGGAATACTTGGTTCAAAAAAGTGAAAATCATAAGTATAGTGGAAGAGTGAGATAACGGGGGGAGGGCGGTACTGGATTATGTGTGTAAATGGGAAGGATAGAGTAAGTAGGTTACTAGGATGTAAAATGTATTTAGAGGGGGCGGGGAGGGGATATCGATCACCATTTAGTGATTGCTAGGATAAGGTGGGGGGAGAGGTGATTTGTTAGAAAGGGGAGAAAAGAGGAGAGTAGAAGTGATAAAGGGGGGGAAAAATTGGATGAGACAGTGTGTAAGAGTTTAGGAGAGGTATGGAGGATAGGTGGAGAGACGTAAGAGGGACGGAATTGGGGAGGTGGAGGGGGGGTGGATGAGATTTAAAGAGGCAGTATGTGAAGAGGCTAGAAGGGTATGTGGAGTAAAAGGGGTGGGTGTAAGCAGAAGGAAAGGGAGTGAATGGTGGAGTGAGGAGGTGAAGGAGGTGGTGAAAAGGAAAAAGGAGGATGTGAAATGGTTGGGAAGTAGGAGAGAGGAAAGCTGGGAGGAATATAGAAGGGTTAGAGTGGAAGCAAAGAGGGCGGTGGAGAGGACAAAGAGAAGAGCAAAAGATGAATGGTGTAGAAAAGTGACGGAAAATTTTGAATCGGGAAGCAAGATGTTTGGAACACCACTATTAACAAAAAAGGAAGAAGAAGGAGGGGCTGGGAGAGGATTAAGGAGGAAATGGGAGTGGATAGAGGAGAGGATATGCAGAGAAGAGAGGTGGGGGGAGCTTTAGTGGATTATTGAAATGAAGTGGTGGGGAGGAGTGAAGATTTGTAAGAGTGTGAGGATGGGGGGAGGAATTGGGAGGGGGAGTGGGAGGATGAAATACAAAATGTGGAGGAAATTATTAGGCCTTGAATAAAGGAAAAAAGGGAAGTCCGCAGGTCTGGATGGGGTGAGAATGGAAATGTTGCAGAAGGGAGGTGGAGGAATGGCTGTATAGGTTATATAATATATGCTGGAGGAGTGGTGAGGTACCACAGGATTGGGAGGATGGTTGTTTGGTTCCCCTGTATAAGGGGAAGGGGATAGGAGAATGTGGAAATTATAGAGGTATTTGTCTTCTAAGTGTGGTAGGGAAAGTGTACGGAAGAATACTGATTGAGAGAGTGAGAGGTTTAACGGAGGGGAGAATGGGGAAGAACAAGGAGGATTTAGGGAGGAGGGTGTGGACCAAGTGTTTACACTAAAGATGCTTGTGGAGAAAAGTATAGAGAGGAAAGGTAAAGTGTATGGGTGTTTTTTAGATTTAGAGAAAGCATATGATTGTGGAGGGTGTTGGAGGAAAATGGAGTGGGGGGTAAATTAGGTAAAGGTATTAGGGCCTTTTATAGGAATAGTAGAATGTGTGTGAGAGTGTTAGGAGGGGAGAGTGAGATGTTTGGGGTGGTGAGAGGATTGAGGCAGGGGTGTGTAATGTCGCCGTGGTTATTTAATTTGTTTATGGAGAGTGTTTGCAGAGGAATGGTGAGGGAGGGGAGGGGGGTGGAATTGATGAATGGGAATGACAGAAGGGAAGTGAACATGATACTGTTTGCGGACGATACTGCCCTAGTGGCGAAGAACGTGGAAGGGCTGAGGTATTTGGTGTGAGGGAGTTTGAGAGAATGTGTGGACAAAGGGGCTTAAAATAAATCCAGGTAAGAGTAAAGTGTTATGTTTGAGGAGGAGGAAGAGAGTGGGAGGGGGAGGGGTTAGAAGTTAGAGTAGGGGGTGAAGTATTGGAAGAAGTGTAAAGATGTTTTGATATTTTGGGATAGATTTTGGTGGGGAAGATGAAGGGGGAGATAGAGAATAGGGGAGGAGAAGGAATGAGAGCCTTGAGTGGTCTGAGAGAATTATGGAAAGGGGGGGATTTATCACAGAAAGTTAAGATAAGTATGTTTGAAAAAATTTGTGTACCAGCGGTGTTGTATGGGTGTGAAACGTGGGGGTTGAATGCCAGGTCCAGGAAGAAGTTGGAAGTATTTGAGATGAAGGGGTTGAGAGCGGTTTGTGGGGTTAGCAGAAGGGAGAGGATTAGGAATAGGGTGGTGAGGGAGAGATGTGATTGGAGGAATGGGTTGGTGGGAAGAGCGGAGAAGGGAATGTTAAGATGGTATGGGCATCTAGTGAGAATGGAGGAACAGAGAGTGGTTAGGAGAGTTTGGGAGGCGGAGGGGATAGGAAGGAGAGGAAGGGGAGACCAAGAAGGGGGGGGGAGGAAGGGAATAAAGGAGATGCTGAGGGAGGGAGGGATGAGGGAGGAAGAGGGTAGGGTGTGGGGGAGGACAGGTAGGGGGAGGAGGGGGGTGGGGGGAGGGGGGGTGTGAGTGAGAGAGGCTGTACGTACCACTACCCCGCTCAAGCGGGAAAAAGTGTAGGTAAAATAAATAAATAAATAAATAAATAAATATATATATATTATTATTATTATTATTATTATTATCATTATTATTATTATTATTATTATTATTATTATTATTATTATTATTATTATTATTATTATTATTATTATTATTATTATTATTATTATTATTATTATTATTATTATTATTATTATAATTATTATTATTATTATAATTATTATAATTATTATTGGGAATCCACGGACTCGCTTATATAGACTTGAAAATTAAATTATGTATTCTCTCAAATCGTAGCGTTGGATGTGTGGACTAAAGGTCATAAATTTGCCCAAGAGGTAAGCTGTCGAGTTCTATTTGGGTATATATTTTAAAATATGACCTTAAGGCATCGGAGAGGCGAAGCCGTTAAGGCTTTGAGGCAGTAAGGAGTTAAGAAACAGATGCAAAGGTAGGTGGAACGTCGTGAGTCATGACCACGTGGGTGTGTGTGTGTGTGTGTGTGTGTGTGTGTGGTGTGTGTGTGTGTGTGTAGGTGTGTGTGTGTGTGTGTGTGTGTGTGTGGGTAGGTGTGTGTGTGTGTGTGTAGGTGTAGGTGTGTGCTTAAGTTAGGAACGTTACCTACATACCTCCAAATTAGGAACGATACAAACCTTGATACGGTATCAAGGCCAAAAAATTAGTGTGGGCCAAAATTGACCCATGGAAAATCAGGTTGGGCTAAAATAGGTATTATAAAAATATTTGAGGCTTCTTGCCTGTCTGGCATCAAAGGTCAAGGCCAAAAGGTCAAGGCTAAAAATTACAAGGCCAAAATGTCAAGGCCAAAAATTCTGCAAGGCCAAAAAATTTAAGGTTATCCAAAGATTGAGCACAAAAGTCAAGGCCAAAATCCTAGGATTCTGCAGGGACCCGGGACACGTCCACACACCTTCCTACTACTAAAGTCAAACGAAATCTGCTTCTGCTTAAAACCTGCAGACGAAATTGTTTACACAACGGAAGGAAATTTTCGTTAAGATTCCTCATCGTTAAAATAGAAATCGTTGAAAAGTCGGCAAACCGAAACTTCTAACGAAATATATATATATATTCGCATATATATATATATATATAGTCAACGGCTATGAAAAGAAGGAAACTTGTGTTTTGGTGGAACCCAAAGATAAATTGCCCTGTCGAGTTAAGGGAAAGTTTAATTAACTAACGGTCAAAGAAAACTTGGAAATCAGTTAAAGTAGGCCGTACTTTCTCACAAATAGTCATTTTTAATTGGCATTTCGTAATTAGGAAGTGGGCGTTACAGGACTTGGGGAAGGAAGTTAATTTGTCGA
>JABUQX010033427.1:27500-37500 GCA_015478945.1 Trachelipus rathkii
AGTAAATATATATTATATATAATATATCTATATATAATACTATATACTAAGTACTGTAATATATATATAATATATGTATATATATATATATTATATATATATATTTATTTATATATATCTTAATAAAGTAAAATGTTCTTTATGAATACGCATGTAGATTGATTCGCTCTGTCCGAATAATACTCAGTAGGCCCAGGAACGCATCATAATAGTCTCTCTCTCTCTCTCTCTCTATCTGTCTCTCTCTCTGAAGTCTCATCTGCTCTCTCTCTATATATATATATATAATTATATATTAATATTTTATATATATATATTATAGTAATATAATAGTTATATATATATATATATATATATATATATATATATATATAATTATAGTATTATATATATATAATATTATATATATATTATTATACTAATATATATATATATATATACTAGTATAATATATATATATATTATATATATATATAGTATATATAATATATATTATATTAATATAAATATATATATATAGTATAATATATATATATATACTATATATCTAGTAAATATATATATATATTATATATATATCTACTATAGCTATATATATATATATATATCATATAATATATATATGTATATATATATATATATATATATATATATATATATAGTATATATTATATAATAGTATATATATATATATATATATATATATATATATACTATAGTATATATATTATATATGATATATTATAATATATTATATACTATATATATATAATATATATATTATAGTATATATATATATTGATATACTATATTATATATACTATATGGCGCAGACATATGCATCGCGCTATTCAAAAATATCTATGAAGACCCGTTAGCGGAAGAAATTTTGAAACACATTGAGGCAAATGTTGGGGGGGGTAAAGGCGGTTAGGAAAGGAAAAGGAAGACATTGTATGGGTCCTTCTGAGTAGAGATGAAAGCGGCATTGGGTATGTGGATAAGGTATGATACTAGATTAATAAAAATCTCTCCCCGTTATCTATGAATACTAAAAGGCCAATTTTCAATGAATGACCGGAGCTTTGTAACATCTTCCCGCTCATCATGCGGCTTGTTCAATACTACTCGACATAAAATCATATAGGTGAGACCGAGTATTTATAACCCTTGCACACATGTTTTAAAATTGCCAAATGTTACAAGATAAATGTAGGGCATAACGTAAATTTAGAAAAGAAACCAAAGATTCCATAACTAAAATTCGTATAGAACGAATACGAGTTATGACGACACATAGTCGGCACCATATTCTCATGTCGTCATCATCGACGACCTGCACAGCGATGAGGGCTACGTAACAAGATTTCTCATTAATAAAGCTAACATAGCATCCACCTGAACTAAGAAATATACAACTGTACAAACGAATAACCTAACAGCAGTAACGTCGCCCGCGAATAACTGTTTAACATACAAAGGTTGCCACTTTAGCACAAAGTAAACTAACTACATAGGCATGCAAAAACGTAACCTATTCATATTTAACAAAAATTTATCATAACATTACCTAACTATCATATTTCCCAACGAATAATTGCAAACAAAGTTTTATCCACAAACATAATATAGAAAGTTCTTGTCTTGAATAGAATATTCATACGTAAGTGGGTAATAGTTTAGCCTGACGCTAAAGCGTAAATCAGTAAATCGAGTAATGCTAACCAACCAGCACCCCTGCCCCTGCTCCCACCCTTCATGAATCTATTGAACTATGATCATTGATTCAAGGTAACATTTGCGAGTATGGCATTTCGGATATAACATAGGCATTAAATAAAGTTCTTTATATAGCTACCAACCGAATATATGCTAACGTACCAACACAGTTTTCGCAACTTCATAAAGCTACACATATGCATAACCTGAACTAAGAGTCATAACCATGTATCAACGACAAACCTAAGCACAGCCTTACGCACGAATAAACTACTAAAATTAACAAAGTTCCCATACTTATACAATAGTAAAGTAACTAACTCAGCGTACAAAACGTAACCTATTCGCACTTTTTTCAAGCATATCTCTGACATATCAATGTGTTAATTTATCTTAACATGGTAATATTTAACATAAATTTATCATATTACGCCTGTGCTTATTATCATACTGACCGCAAACGGAATATATGCTTAACTGTAACACAGTTTTTAACATTACATGGGTAAATTTAACCAAAAATTCATGCTAACAACATAAATAACGTACATAATCCCCAACGAATAATTGCAAACATACAAAGATTTTATTCCAACATAAACATAAAAAATAACAAAGTTTTATCCAAACCATAACTTAAAAATAAGTTCTTTGAATAAATATCATATAGTAAAGTGTAATAATTTACCGATTTTTAAAGCAGTAAATCAATAAATCATGAAAATCAGACCACCGTCCCGCTCCACTATCGCTCCCACTCGTGAGGCCGCTTTCTTCCAGATCTATTGGAATCTAATTTGATTACATATCATTATTTTCGAGTATCAATTTTGGATAAGGCATAAGATTAAAGCTAAGTTCTTATATACTTACCACCCATAGTAAACGTAACAAGTTTAACACACACATCATATAAAGCTAACATAAACAGCAACCTAGAACTAAGAAAATAATGTACAACGACATAACGCTAACATACTTAAGTGCAATAAACAGCCACTATTAACAATGTTCATTAATTTAATCAACAGTTAAAGCGTAACTAACATGCATTAGCAGAACTTAAGCCTGTTGCACCCTGCGGGCTTTGCAAACGTATGCTGTAACATAGTCATTGTTATTTTGACCTATTAACCATAGTAATATTTTATGCAAAAATGTATGCATCACGCTACTAATTATTGGCATACTATACCTAACGAAATATTTGCTAGGTACAATAGTATTCCACATTAATAAAGGCTAACATATCATAGACCTAACTAAGAAAATAATGTAGCATGACGACAACTACTCCAATACCTCAGCGTGATGAATAAATCTGCTAACATTCAGCAAGTTCCCTACTTATCAAGGTAAAGTAGCGTAACAGAGAAGCATACATAAACTGCATGTATCCACGCAACTTTTGCCGCAACATTCTGCAACAGCTAAAGCAACTTTATCTAACAAAATCATTTCCAGCAAAGGTGACAAATTCTATCAAAGATACCCTCGGCATGCTTGCCCCTATGAATTGACTACTCAACCTTCATCATAGTGTCCTCATATCAAATACAACATCGATTTTGAGGCTATGACAAAACGTAGGACATTAGCTAAATCTCGGGCAATCCTAAACATTTACTCAGCAACAACACTTAACGCGCTTATTGCCGCACAGTTTCTTAACTAGCATGCATTCGCCAGTTAACTACAGTAATATCTTACGAAACTTATTATTTCCTCTAGCAAATCAGTTTTAATTTCACATTGTCATAGTAATATTAAACAAAGGTAACAAATTACATAGCTAATCATATCTAACACTTAGCTATTGGCGAACCTGACAATAGATTACTGAAACCATTTGGAAACTACGGCATAAGCCATTAAGCTATTTGGAGCTATGATAAGTTCTCCACCTACCCTCATTACACAGCAAAACTCTACAGTACATGCTTTTCAATCACATATCAGCAACAGCTAAGGCAGTATTATCTAACAAAATTCCTTAACAAAGTGTCCAAAAGTTGTTATTTTTTTTAAAAAAAAAAAAAATCAAAGATACGCGCATCTTGAACTTTGAATTGATACTACATTCATTAACACGTGGCTTGCATATGCAAATATATACATCAATTTGGAAAATATGAATAACGTGGATATTAGGCGAAAATTCTGCTGTCAAACATATAGAAATACACCTATCGATCATAACAGTATCAAGCGAATAAACTCAATCAACTTACCCTTATTCTAGCTATCGAAACATGTGCAATACATTCGAGTCGTATGCTTACACCGGTAGGCTTTCATTAAGGGTTATGTTCATGGTATAGCAAAAAGCTTTCAACGAATCGCGCTGCATCAGTAACGATAATCGTCACATCTTTACTATACATAACCGAAAGCAATTTTCAACGATGAGTTCCCGAACTACTCGGAGTATCACCCCGTGAGATGCATGAGACTCCATCTCGGGTAACCCGAAGGGCCGTGGCTAAGAGGTTAGCATATAGAGGAGCTTATCCCTTTCGCTTGTGCCCTTACCGCTTTCAGCAGCTGCCATTATTAGCTGTTATTATTATTATTAGGCTGTTATTAATGTGACCAAAATTTGTACGTTTATCATATATTTGCGTTGGTCCAGTGTATGAAGAGACTTGATTTATGTTATGTTACTCCAAAGATACTGGCGAAATTGTGAGCATGAAACAATAGATGCAATAGACTTCAATAGATGCATAGATGGGTAGTGAAGAGTAGCTGGGGGGGGGTTCGATGTACTGATTTACTGATTTAGGGTAGGTAAAACATAAACATAATTTTAGTAAAAAATATGACTTGAATCATGATCAAAAACAATCAAATAGATCAATAGATGCATAGAATCTACTAGAACATGGAGGGTGGGAGGGTAGGGGGTGGATGTTGGATTACTGATTTACTAGGCTTTAGAAAGGGTGTGTAATAAACGTAAATTTTTAGGCGTTATAAACATGAAAGCATAAAAAAATTGTAAAATTATCATTTTTTAAAAACCAAATAAATTAAAGATAAATAAAAATAATAAAAATTTTAATAGAATTACAAAAAAAATTAAATTGAAAGACAAAAATAGAATGAGATTAGAAATGCGATAAAATAAATATACATCTCTCGAATGTTTACTACTCAGCAGCGCGCATCGGCTGCCAATGCCTGGTATCGTACCATTCTGTCTCTATCTCAGTCTCCTTGCCTCTATCTTGCTTCCTGCCTCCCCTTCTTTCTTCCCATCTCTGTGCATTTCTTCTACGGGACACACTCCTGTGGGGTCGCTCAGACAGCGCGCTATTACCGGAACTTATAACTCTCTGTATTCGGTTCTAAGCGACCTTATAAAACAGTTTATTTTGATACCAATATGGACCTAAACGATTGTTTATTTAACTCGCAGCAGCGACGCCGGCTCGTCAGACACCGCTGGCCAGCTGTACTCCCGACTCCTGCTGACCTCAGACTCTTCTCCTCGACTGCTTTCTTACTCTGTCGAAAGACAGGAACTGACCAATCCACTTCTCTTATTGGGCTATTTCGTCCTAATTCTTTCTGGACCCGCCCTGAAGGGGTCCCAGTTACTATCCTCATATTGCGACTCTTATAACCATGCATATTTCAAAGTCTGCGGGTTTGATAAACAATAGTATAAAGACACAAATATTGTATTATCATACAAAATATTTACTACTAACAGCCACTGGCAGCGTGGCGAGTACTGGGAAGTCCACGTAGCGCAAGCACTGGTGTTGACTAGCGAAGCCAGAATTCGAATCGATATCTGAACCGCGATTCGCGGCTGCTTCGGGTCCGAATCCTTTTCGCACGATTTCGCTTATACGCATCATTTCAATTTTTAGGTGCCAGGCATGCTAGCCGTACATCCTTTCTGAGGGCGCGACGGTCACGTTATCTGGTCTAATCGACGAGGTACGTCACCAGCCTAGCGCACCTCCAAATTTAGCACCGATACCGATAAAGCCTACCACCCTGATAGATAGTGTAATAATAATAATATTAGATAAGATAATGAATAATAATAATATAATAAATATAATAATAATAATAATATAATAATAATAATTAATAATATAATAATCTAAATAATAATAATACTAATAATTAATAATATTAATAATACATAATATATAATATGGAAATAGATAAATAATGATAAATAATAATAATCAATAATATTATACGGAAGACGCGCATTCAACGTCAAATTTACTTTTCACGATAAGCCTAACGCTGAAGTCATTCCAATGCTGCGCCGAGCGAAGTTTGGACGCCACGAATTGACGCTTTTTGGCTCTACGGATGGAGCAACACCTCACTTAGGGGGTCGCTCTCGACTACCCCCAACTCGCCGGAAATCGTTACCACACCAACTAATCATTTATACCAATTTCATAATGTAATACAACGTTAACTGCTATCATAACAAAAAGGCGACTACTAACGAAAGGTCCCCCTACTACTAGGTTGCTTATACGGTGATGCAGCGGTTAGGTCTCCAAGGCAAGCTATGCATGAGCATTCCTAAGTGTAAAAAATGGTGGTGGGTCCCCAGCCCAACTACCACTGTCCCTTTAGGAGTGGGCCCAATTTTGACTCCAAAAGTGCCCTATTTTAGTCCCTACTTTAAAATGAACATAAAATTCTTAATTTTCATTCAATTTTGATGGCCAAAAAAGCAAACCGCAGCATATTCTGAACTCTAAAACTTCGCTTTCGAGTGTTCTTATGTGTCTGTAGCCATTTCTTTTGCATTTTCCAATTTTTGATTCCCATGCGTCCAACATCTTTTTTCAAAAAGACTTTAAACATGAACTGTTCATAGACGGGTCCATTACCTACAAAATGCACACTCTTTTGTTTGGTTTTTAACCCCAAATCCCAACAATGGTCAAAATTCAAAATCTTTTTTTGGTTTTAAAAATTGCGATAATTATTTTTCTGCTTAAACGATCAGCATGAAATTTTGAGGGCTAATTTAGTTGTGAGAGACACACCTTGATATAGGGGATTTTTTTCTTTGTATATGAAATAGTTTTGGATTTGTTCTTGGCACGAATTTTCAAACAAATATTTTTTTGGAAATTTTAAAAAATATTTTTTTGAGTATACAAAAAAATTGTCTAAGTAAAAATGGTGTATCTCGCCCGAATATATACGCCCTGAAAATTTGTATATTGAACGTTCCACGTACCCATACGATTCATACAATTTCGCCGAAAGATAGAAGGCCGTTTACGGCGATCACGACCAGATCGAGGCATGAACAAGCATTCTTAGGGTATAAATAAGTGAGCTGGTCCCCAACCAATCTACCCCTGTTCGTTTTGTCGCCTCTTACGGCACGCAGAACAAATGCTGTGGTAGGGAATTCCTCCTCCCCCCCACAGGGATATATTAAAAAAGGTGGTATCTGTAATAGAAGTAGTGTTTTATGGTCTGTATGTGATACGGATAGTCTACTCCCGTATAAAAAGAGTGTAGATATGAGCGCAATAGGGGCGAACCAATGGGCACTGGAGTGCCATGGGATGTACCCTACACCCCAAATGCCCATTGGGAAGTAATCTCATCGCTTCGATAGCGATACTTGCTCTCTCTCTCTCTCTCTCTCTCTCTCTCTCTCTCTCTCTCTCTCTCTCTCTCTCTCTCTCTCTCTCTATATATATATATATATATATATATATATATATATATATATATATATATATATATATATATATATATATATATATATATATATATATATATATATATATATATATATATATATATATATATATATATATATATATATATATATATATATATATACTGACCAGAAAGGAAATCAGAAAGAAATATAGAAACTGAAAGAGTGAAGTTCAGAAATTTAAAGTTTTGTGCCAGACTTTATGGAATACCTTCGATATGTGTCCAGCACCGCAGCGAAAGATTCACCGTAGGGTTGGAAGAGCATCGGAATTTCGCGCACCGCACCGCATCGCACCATCGCAAGCGCACCACGGACCGGACCGCACCGCACCGCACCGCACCGCACCGCACCGCACCTTTATGCTTCGATGAGCACCTCGCTCCACACCGCACGCACCGCACCGCAACTCTATATTTAAAAAAATCGCAACGCACCGGATCACTGGATTTGTGTGCCGTATCGCGCCGCACCGCACCGCACCGCACCGCACCATACCTGGTGCTTCGGCCAGCCCTAATTCACCGAAAGCCTGATCTGTTGTGGTATAAGAATGGGTTATTTTTGTATATTTTATAGAAATATTTTTACTGAATCGCTAGAAAATAAGGTTTATGTTTATTTTATTTAGTGGTAGATCAATGCATGGCATACGAACATTTTGTCTAACGAGGTCTCCGAACCCTGGCACCCCCCGACACGTGAGTGCTGTAAAAATGATAAAATATATATTGCCTCAGCGTCATAATAGGGCTATATTAAGAAAGAAGATCATCAGTAAAACGTTTCTGAAGAAAGCTAGTTTAAACCAGGGCTGCGGTGCTGAGGCAGGAACCGGAGCCGGAGCCGGAAAAAGAGTCGGAGTCAGGATCAGGAACCTCGGAGCATAAAAAAAATTGGGGGGGATGTAGCAGGAGTCCAATCAAACCCCCTCCCAAAGAAAAAAAAAATTCACAATACACTATGTAAGAAGGTGGAATCGGGTCCGGAGCAGTTCAATTTTAAAATGGTGGATCCGGAGCCGGAGCCGGAGCCGGAGTCGGAGTCGGAACCACCTAATTGTTTTTAGAAAAAGTGAAATATTGAGATTTTTTTTCCTACTCATCCGATTAACATCAAATAGTCGGGAAAGATGCATCTTTTTTACCTATATAATGTTTTTGTATACTGAAAAGAAATTTTTTAAAAAATTTCCAAAAATATTTTTTGGAAAATTTGTTCCAAGAACAAATCCAAAACTATTGCAGATACAAAAACATGACCTAAATAAAAAAAATGTGCATCTCCCCGACTACAAATGCCCTGAAAATTTCATTTAGTTCGGATGAACAGAATATTTTTGTAATTTTTCAAATTCAAAACCAAAAAAAGTAGGTTTTGAAAATTGACCGTTGCTCGGATTTGGGGTCAAAATTCAATATTTTTTTTCCAACTTATTTCAGATAATAGACCAATCTTTGTATATTTCAAGTTCGAAGTCATTTCGAAAATAATTTTAGAAAGTGAATCGAAAAATGTCAAAAACATATGTAAAAAAAAAATGTCAAAAAAATGTCAAAAAAAAAATGTCAAAAAATGTCAAAAATATAGGTTTTCAAAAAATGGAAATACAAAAGATACGACTATAAACATAGAAAAACACCCGAAAACGACTTTTTAGACGTCAGAAAATGCTACGGTTTACTGTTTATTTGATCAAAATCGGCCGAAAATTAAGAATTTGGGGTCCATTTTAATATTGGGGCAAAATGAGACTCAGCCCGGAGCAAAAATCAAAGCTTCCCCTTTAGCACAATCAACCAAGCCTCCTTTTTATTTTTAACAGCTTGCATTATCTCCTCATTCCACTACTCACTATTGACATTCTTACTTCATACTTTAGCACATCCACGTGCTTCTCTTGCACTACTAACAAAGGCTTACTTCATTTGTGTGCAGATTTGTTCAGTTCCATCTTGTTCACATTCAATTAATTTATTTATAAGTTCTCCCACATACTTTTCCTCACATGCTTGTCCTTATAACCTCGTTCACTTAACTTCTCACTCTCAATACTCCCCACTTCCTTCCTAACCTCTTTCCTCTCCATCCATGCCCCCAATAACTTAATCTTACATAAAACAGCATACGTAATGATTTGATATTCCTATCCCCAACCCCCAACACTGATTTAATCTCCGTCACATACTTTAGCATCTCCTTCTTCACCAACACAAAATTAACCATACTTTTCACCTCGATACCATCTCTACTTACCTCAACTCTCGTATACTTATGAATAATCTTATGCCCGAAGAATGTATTACTTACACACATACCTCTCTCCTCACAGAAATCAATCACTTTCTCCAATTCTCATTTTCTCACTCAACCACAATGGTACTAGTTATACCATCCTCTTTTCGATCACATATTTAAACATTCAAGTCGGTCCATCCACAATAATTCTGAGAGTCCAACCATTCACTTCCGTCCAAAAAAAATCAATCAGGATGTCCCAGAAAGTCCTCACTTCTCCTCAACAATCCAACCAATTAAGCTCTTCCCACT
>JABUQX010033427.1:50000-52965 GCA_015478945.1 Trachelipus rathkii
ATATCGAATTTATCACATATCATTCTCACTCCCATCTCACTATATCATCTATCAATCACACACACACCACACACATCTATCACTCAACATCACTACACACACACTACACCAAATTTATATAATTATTATATATATTATATTATAATTATATATAATATTATTATTTATTTTTTATATATATATATATATTATTATATTATTTTTATATTTTTATTATTTTATTTAATATAGTTATTATTATTATATTATATAATTATTATATATATATTTATATATATATTATTTATATATATATATTTATTTTTATTATATATAATATATATATAATATATATAAATATATATTATATTTATATAATATTATTTTTTATTAATTATTATATATTATAAAACAAATATATTTTTTCTTCTTTTTATAGAAAATTATTATATTTATAGCAAAATATATACATATATATATATATAGTATATATAATTATTTATATTATTCATATTTTAATATTATTAATTATTTATATTTTATAGATACACAGATATTTGTATATATTTATTATTTATGATGCGTTATTTTGCACAATGTTTTCAACGATATGTTTTTTGATATTACCGTATCTTAACGTAAGCCCGGTACTCCGATGCTAAAAATAACTTTTGGTACTGGTTTCTTAGATTTCTTAAACTTTTTACAATTCTTTAATTTTGATTGTGGATGTATGCAAACCTTATTTTATTTTATGCACCTAGCTTGAGGATTTTACCCTAATATCAAATGATTAATGTTGTTGGGACATGAAACTTCAAAAATTCAAAGTTCATATCAGTTATTTATATCTTAAAAAGGAAAAAGAAATAAAGAGGAATAAATAAATTTGTATATATATAATAATAATTTTAATTAATATTTATATCATGTTAATAATAGTTAATTTAATAGATAATAATAATCATTATTAATTTAATAAATTATTATAATATATGAATAATAATTATAATAATAATAGAATAATAATAATAATAAAATAATAAACAATAACAAAAATAATAAATTAATATATAAATTTAAAAAACTATTAATGGTAAGTTTTTAATAACATCTATAATCAATTCTTTAATAACAATTGAACAAATTAAAAATTAATAATAATAATTATTATAATAAAATAATAAATAATATATAATTATATAATAATAAATATATAATAATATTAATTTAGATAATAATAATATAATAATAATAATTATATAATTAATAATAATAATAATAAAAGTTTTTAACATAGTTGCTAAAATATTCATATATAATTTATATTATAATAATTAATTTAATAATAATATAATAATTAATAATATAAAGAATAAAATTATAGCGTTTCCTTCTATTCACGCAATAGGCTATATAGATAGTATATATATATTATATTATTTGTATTTTATTTTTATTAGTTGTTATAGGCTTGTATTTTTTTTTTATTTATTCTTTTATTTAATATATATTATTATATTATTGACTATTTTTTTTGTTTTATCTAATTTATTTCCACATATAATATATTATTTATTTATATTAAATTTTATTATAATTATTTATACTTTTATATATATATAATATTATATTTTATTAATATAATTTTATATTTATTATTTATTATTATATATATTATATTGATATTATTTAGTAGTTTATTATATATATTTATTAATTATTTTTTTGTGTATTTGAGTATAGTTTTTTGTTTTTTTATTATATTATTTAATTTTTATACTCTTATTTTATATTAATGCTTTAAAACATATTTATATATTTTATTATTATATATATTTTAATTATATATATTTTATATATTAGTATATATTATATTATATTTGATTTGATTTAAGTTTAATAATTATGTGATATATATATTATATATATATATATAATATATATAATGTATAGTTATTGTGTGTGTGAGTTATATTATGTGTTTGTGTTTTATGTGGTATGTTATAGTAGATATGGTATAGTGTAGGTGAGGTATATATATTATTTATATGTTTTTTGATTTTTTTTAATAGTTTGTATTAGTTAGTTATCTTTTTTTTTGTTGTTTTTTATATATATATATGTATGTGTATTTGACGTAGGTGTTGTTGTATATTATATTATTAGTTTAGTTTTAGGGGTATATGTATGTATATGTGTATATATTTGTAGTTATTGTAGTACAGTAGGTGAATATAATTATAGTTTGTTAGTTATTATTGAGTATACTATTATTAATATATATATATATATTATTTTATTTTTTGGTTAGAAATGGGAATTAATATATTTAATATTCAGTCTTATTTTTTACATTCTATTATAATTTGTATTATATGTATTAATTTATATTATTATTTATTATAATGCTTTTAATAACAATGTGATTCAATGCTTTTAAAATTTTTAACAATATTTTTTTTATATAAATGCATAAAAGAAAGTCTCTAAATGCATTCATACAATCAGCATAGAATATTTACACGTAGAATGATTTATATGATTGATTATTAATTATTATTTATTATTATTAGTAGTATGATATTAATTATTTTATTTTTGGTGATATATTGTAGGTGTATTATTATTATATTGTATATTATATTATTATTGATATTATGGGTGGTGATATATATATATATATATAGAAATATTTTTTTTGTTATTTTTATTTTTTGTTTAATAGTGTAGTAGTTGTGAGATGGAATGGAGTCAGGTATTGTACCGGTTCTTATGTATTGATTTTATAGTGGTAATTGTTTTTTTATTATTGGTTGTATTATATTTTATTAATTATTAATTATTTTTTTATATATTATTATATATTATATATATATTTATATTATATATAGATAATTTATATATTATTATATTATTTATAGATATTTGATAACAATGGTGATTCAATACTTTAAAACTAAAACCAGGTTGAGGATGGTTTTTG
>JABUQX010033428.1:0-2500 GCA_015478945.1 Trachelipus rathkii
GAAAATTGGACACAGCTTGTCTATGAAAATTCTGAAAGAATGACTACAGACACAGAAAAACACCGGAAATCAACGTTTTAGAGTGCAAAAAAAAAAAAAGCTACATTTTGGTGTTTATATAGTCAAAATCGGCTGAAAATTCCGAATTTTATGTCCATTTTTAGGTGGGGGCTGAAAACGGGGGCCAGCCCCAGCCCAAAATTTGGATCTTGCCCATACAATAAGGATTGGCAAGAGAAACCACGAACGCTAAGTTGAGAGAAAAACTCGCTCTTAGCCCACTGTGGCCAGACCATAGACTCTTATATAAATGATAACAGATCGTTTATATCCCTAATCTGGCCGATTTTATTTTATTAGTTCAGTTGAGTTAATACGGCTCACTGATTCGTAGAGATGATTATATAATATATATACCGATTGATTTAATCAGCTAAACCATTTTTCTCTTCTCCTTTCTCTTCTGTTATTTCACCTTGCACATATATAACCCTATGCTTTGATCTTCTCTTTCCTCTTTTTGTTTCGTTAAAACATCTGCTATCTGTGCTTTGTCGTCTATCCATGTTGTTTTTAATTATTTCTGGTTGCCGATGAGCGCGTTGGGTGTTTAAAGTCTGATGAAGGACATATCTCATAACTGCTTTTAGGTCGGACATGGGTACGTCCTCCGGTTTCTTCATTCTTTTTCACTCCCATGCAATTCGCTTCAAATTTCCTCCTAATACTTCATATTTTCGTCTTTGATTACAAGGCTATATCTATTCTCTCGAGTCGTGGGGTTTGCTGCTCGTCCGGGTATCGCTCGAGTCGTCTGCGTCACAACCGCGTTCTGAATGGAATAATAGCTTTCAGTATCTACATAGGGTTTGTGGTGCTGGATATGCGCAAATGAAAGACATTTTGATTCGTACATATCGAGGTACTTTTTCTTGTCTTTTTGATTTCTTTCCATAATGTTTTTCAGATAAAAGCATGCTCTCGAGCTCCTCAATTAAGGCTAAGAGTTTCTGCTCTCGAGTATGTAGACATCGCGCGCTCACCTTGTGTCCGTTCTTGTGCAGAGAGCGATCCCCGACTTCTCGCCGAATAATTGGACGAGACTTTTTGCTTATTTATTACTATGCTACTAATTATTACCTATGTCTGTGATTCTCTATCTTCTGTATTTACGATTTACGCCATCATGAGCTGATCGTCTGTGTAACACCTTCGAAGTCTAAGTTCTGATATCCCTTCTCATCAACTTGCGCTTCCATTTTACTTTGAGAGAAACTTATCTCTTCTTATGTTTTTCATATGTACTATCCACTAACGTTTTTTCATTATCCGTTTCTCATAAAGCTATCTTTGATCTTAGCCTTGCTCAGTCACTCATACTATAGGGAGCAATGTCTGGTCTACTATGTTGACTCACCCAGTTTAGTTGTCCTACTAAAGATCTGTATCTTGTCATTTCTTCTTTATTTAATGCTTGCTCTCCCTTTTTTATAGGTCCGTAGATCTCATCATCTGTTTGCATCTGACTTATATACTTTTCTTGGCTCAACCATAAGCAACCTTCTTCTTGATTCACTTCTACTCCGATGTATTTGAATAATCCTTGTTCTTCTGTTCCTATTTTTAATTTTTGTTTGATTGCCCCTATGACTTCTTTTTCAAAAATTTCATTTCCTCCATAAAATAAATCGTCCACATGAGTACACATTACACCTATTAACTCATTATCCTTTTTCCAACTAAATATTGTTGGATCTAAAGAGCATTTTTCTCCACCTACTTCTTTCATCGTTTTTACCACCTTATTATACCAAACTTTAGCTGCATCTTTCAATCCATAAACAGCCTTCTTTAACTTCCATATTTTGTTAGTCCTTGCTTCTTTCGGTGGGAATATATAAACTGTTCTTTCAATTTTGTCTCCTTGTAGATATGCTGTTTTAATGTCCATGGTTTTACATTTCCAACCATATCTCTTTGATATACCTATACATAATTTTAAGGTTTCAGTAGCACATGTTGGTGCGTCTGTAGAATATTCTTCATCTTTTTCTTCGAATCCTCTCACTACTAGTCTTGCTTTACAAACCCTTTTTCCTTCTTTCATTTTTTCTGTCACTATCCATCTAGTTGTTAGAACTTTTTGATTTACCACATTTACAGCTTCATACACCTCATTTTCAACCCAGCTTTCCAACTCTTTTACTTTTGCCTCTAACACCTTTTTGTCTTCAAAATTAGCTAAAAAAACTTCTTCCTCCTCTGGTATACGAGTGATGTTTTTCCATTCCTTAAAATCAATCCAGATTTTTTGTCCTGTCTGTAAATTCTCCACATTATAGCAATCATTCCAAGTCTTGCTCGTAGCTTTTCCCGCTCTTCCTATTATTTTTACCTCTATCACTTCCCCTTGATCCTCTTTTTCTATTTGATCTGTTCCTCTCACCTTCCTTCATAACGCTGGTATTTTTTCTTCTTCTATTTGAAACTTCTTTCTCTT
>JABUQX010033428.1:10000-12500 GCA_015478945.1 Trachelipus rathkii
TGATGGAGATGATACTCTTTTTACTTTAAGAGAGGATTTTTTATCATTTGTCGGTTTATGATATCTCAGGGCAAGCATTGGCAAATGTAATTTTGGAGAGACTCGGCTATCTTGGTTTAAAACTCGAAAATTTAAGAGACCAAGAATATGATGGAGCCTCTTCCATGAGAGGCGAATTCCGAGGAGTACAATCTGTTATTTGGAATGAGTATCTTAAAGCTCTATACACACATTGTGTAGCACATTGTTTAAATCTATGTCTCTCAGACTCTTCTAAAATTCAGGCAATTCGAAACGTCTTAGGATTCATCTCTGAAATATGCCACTTTTTTTTCGATCGTGTCCGAAGGCGCACAAAAAATTCTGGATAGATAAATAAAAGAGTTTCTCCTAGTAAGCCAAAAAATAACAAGAGGAATCAAAAAATGATGTGCGAGAAATCCAGATGGTGTGAACGGCAATGAAGCGGTTTTCCTTTTTAAAGAGACTCTTGAGCCAATACTTGCGTCATTGGAAGAAATAAAAGAATGGCCTGGTGAATTATCACAGAAAGCTAATTCGTTGTTAAATTCAAATTCAATTAGTAATTTGAATTTTATAATAACATTATTCGTTTTAAGTAAATTTCTTGGAAAAGCCTACACCTTGTCAAAACAGTTACAGAGTGTTCATTTGGACATTGTCAGTGCAATAAACTTAGTGAAAGACATTATTCAACTTCTCGAAAAAGATGACAAAATGCAGACACAGAGTTTAAAACCATATTCACCACCGAGCTAAAAAATGTATGCGGACAGCTTAGGTATTGAAATAACAATTCCAAGAACTACGAAGTTCCAGAAACATCGTTGTAATATGCCTACATCAGATCCTGAATCATCTCAGTTTTTATTCGTTTATTGATGATCTGATTTTTTTTCGTTGACTGATCGATTTCTCCTCGCATGAAACCATTATCATTTCACTTCAGTATATTTTACTAAAGTGCAATCGTACTTATAGCATATTAAAAAGCATCCCTTTAAAAAGACGACCTTTCTCAGACCCTCACTGAGATACACTAAAAAAGGAGAGTGGTGTCTCTGGGAGAGTAATGAGCTGCTAGAAAATGACAAAACACAAAACGCGATCAGTGCTTTTGGCTAAGTATGCAAGAGGAAGATTTTCCTAACATTGCTACTCCCCTGAATATCTTAGCAGTATTGCCTGTATCCACCGCAGCAGTAGAAAGAACCCTTTCGACATTAAGGCGTCTGAAAACGTATTTACGGAATAGTTTTGGAGAGGATCGCATTACAGGTCTTGCTTTACTGTCAAATCATCGAGATCCGCACAGAAGTAGCAATGAAAAGTATTTTGAATCACCTCAAGTCAAAAAGCAAGGAAACTGAAATTGACCTTATAAAACGATGGTAAATTCTTTTGAGAATATATATATATAATATATATATAATATATTATATATATATATATATATATATATATATATATATATATAATATATATATTAATTATATTAATATAATATATATATATATATATATATAATATAAATATATATATAGAATATTATTATTATATGTATTTCTATTATAAGGTATTAATTATATATATAGTAAATATAATATATAATATATATATATATATATATATAATATATAATATATTATATATAATATATATATATATATAATATATATATATATATATATATATATATTATAATATATATATATATATATATTATTATTAATATATATAATAATAAATAATAAATTTAACTTCATTTGAAATGTAACCACTTGCGAAAGTCGCAGCCCCCCCGAAAAAAATTCCTGGCTAAAGCCTGTATATATATATGTATATATATATATATATATAATATATATATATATAGGTAAAATTTAAAAAAATCAGATCCCGAATTCCAAGTGGGGGCAAGTGCCCTCCTTGCCCCTATGTGCGGACGCCCATGTATATATTATAATATATATATATATATATGATAATATATATATATAATATAATATATATATATATATTATATATATATTATATATATATATATATAATATATATATTAGCTGGCTTCATTTCGTCGCGACATTTTATTTTTATGAAAGAATTTATGCATTCGGACAAGTTATTTTTTAAATTTTTTAGTGTGAAGCTTAAAAATGATATAATATATATATATATATATATATATATATATATATATATATATATATTATATATATATTATATATATATATATATCTATATATATTATATATATATACTATAATATATATATATATATATATATATATTTATATATATATATATATATATATATATATAGAAGAGGCATATTCCATATCTCAAACTACAATAGCTATGCAGGGAAAAGGAATACATTGTTGGAATCCGGCAATAAGTTTACCGAGGAAACTGTTAAAAAAAAAAAAAAAATAAAAAAATCATTGTCATTAAAACTACAATAGCTACAGGGAAAAGA
>JABUQX010033429.1:0-22500 GCA_015478945.1 Trachelipus rathkii
TCAATATTGATGTCATCGCAATATTTTATACAATCCAATATAATAACGTTGTCTAAATATCATAATCGCCAACGAATAATTGCAAACATAACCCAGTTTTATCCATACATCAAAGAAATGAATATCATAAAAATTAACAAAATTTACTAGTTCCTGACATAACATTAAAAATAAGTTTAACTACACTATTTGCGTAATTGTTTACTGATTTTAAAACAGTAAATCCAGTAAATCAGTGTTAATCAAACCAACCATCCAAGCAGTTCCCCTACCCACCCACCCTCGCCTATCATCTATGAGAACTATGGATTCAAGTTCACATATTTCGCAAAGTACACATACCGGGTCTGAACTACATAAGTTTTGAATAAACTCGCTAGACACTTACAAAAGTTAAACAAAGTCTCAAACTTTACTACAACAATGTGATTAGGGGTCTAGAGCCACAGCGCATCTATAGAGATGCGACATTTGGCAACCCACCTGGTTTGCCACTACATGGGATCTACCAAGGGGATGCGGTCCCTGAAAGGGGTGTGAACCACAGAAGGGGGTCACCCTCAAGGGGTGTATCAGTCGGGCCTTACCCCTCCGAAGCAGGGGGTTTCAGGTGTTCTCAGCCCTTCGCGCGCTGAGGGCCGGTGGTACATAACCCCCTTTACACTTCTGGTCGGCAGTTCAACACCCTCCTTCAAGGGACGCATCCCCGCCTCCTTGGTGATTCTTCCATGTAGGTGGATACTGAGTTGTTGCCATATATCGCCATCTCTTATGCCATGCGCTGTGCTTATAACCTATCGATTGTTTGTAGGCCTAATAGAGATCAGAGATAGTTTGTTATACTTCTGTTAACCTGTCTGCAGTGGTATTTCACACTTAATGTATTCCCTCTCGGTGCTGATGTTACCTCAGGTTTTATTATGTTTTGTAGTTCAAGGAAATCATTTATTCGTTAGCGTCTTATTCGTTGAAATCTGTTATGGTTCGTATGTTTTATTTTATTACTGCCTTTGACAGTTGATTTGCCTGCACTAAAACATTTAGTTCGCGTTATGCAATTATATTCGTAGGAGCTCAGTATATTATAAGAACTTATTTTTGTATGTTTATCCAAAAAGGATACTCGAAATATGACTTTGCAATCAGATAGTTTTCATAGTAGATCCATAGGTAGGTGGAGCTGGCGGTGTGTGTACGGGGGAACTGCTTGGCATGGGTGGTTTGCACTTTACCGATTTACTTGATTAACTGTCTTTAAAATGCGGGGTAAACTAATGTATGCTCATTACCTGTGACTATTTAACTTATTTTTATTGTATAAGAATTAATAAAAATCTTTTTTGTTATTTTTATTGTTATGTTTGGTATTTGAATAAACCTTTGTTATGTTTGCACATTATTCGTTGGGTGGCGCGCGATTATCATGTATTTAGACGAAGGTTTATGACCGAATTTTCTTGTTAATAATTGCCGAACGATTTGATTGTACAAAAACATTGTCCTACTACCGTTAGCCATTACTATTTCGTCTGATCCAGGTCATGCTCATGAATAGCGAGAGGTTATGCTAAATTTTTGTTAAATATTACCGATGTTAATGTAGAAATTATAACCATTTGATATGTGTTATGAATATGCTTGAACAAGTTGTTGATAGGTCTACGGTTCTTGTACGAAGTGTTTAGGTACTTTACTGGTGTTAAGTGCAGAAGTTTGTTAATGTTAGCTAGTTTTATTCGATACGTCATTGGGTCATTCGTTTTTAGGTTGTCGTATGGCACATTAACTAGTTCCCTAGTTCAGGCTAGTATATTTGATAGACTGGTTACTTTGTTAAGGGAATTTGCTGGATAATACTGTATGTAGCGTTGCTGAATATTGTTCCGCGACACAAAGTGGGGATTACATCCGAGTTTTGTATGATCCTGTTAGCTACTATTACCCTTTGATAACGTAAGGGAATTTTGTGAATGTTAGCAGATTATTCCATACGGGAGGTATGTTAGCTTTGTTGGTATTCATTATATTCTTAGTTCAGGTTTATGATATGTTAGCTTTTATTTCGATGTGAAGATTTGTTACCGTTAAACATAGTATTCGTAGGTAGGTATGATAAATAGGTAAGGTTATGATAAACTGTTTGTTACATATTACTATGTTAATCTTAAAAATATCCTATGATATGTTTACAGCATACGTTGAAAAAAAGCGTGAATTATGTTACTTCTCTGTTATGCAATGTAGTTACTTCCCGCTGTTAACAGGCTTATAAAATCAGTAAACTATACACTTTTATATGATATTTTATCAAAAGAACTTGTTTTTATGTTATCTTGAATGGATAAAACTTTGTTATTTTTTTGTTATGTTAAGAAACAAACTTTGTTATGTTATGCAATGTATTCGTAGGGGGTGTATGATATTTAGGATGGGTTATGATGGAATTTTTGTTTAAATTTTACTATTATTTAATGTAAAAAGTGTTACGTTTTAGCGTATATTCGGTGTTCTGTATGATAATTAGATAAGATGTGATAAATTTATTGTTAAATATTACTGTATCAATGTTAAATTAACGTTATATGTTAGAGATATGTTTGAAAAAAGTATGATTAGGTTACCGTTTTGTCACGCCCATATGCTTAGTTACTTACTGATGTTACAGTGGCGGGACTTTGTTAATGTTAACAGATTTATTTCATTATTTGCATTCTTAAACAATGTTAGGTTTGTACACTATTTTCTTAAGCTCGGGTTCATGCTTGTTAGCTTTATTGATATGGAAAACTTTATTATGTGTTGGCGTATATTCGTTGATTAGTATGATAATTAGCCAATGTTATGATAACTTTTTGTTTAAATATTACATCATATTAATGTAAAAATATATCTGTTATGTTTAGAGGTATTGCTTGCAGAAAGTGTGATAGAGTTACGCTTTTTGTATGCCTTATGTTAGTTACTTTACTGTTAGTTACTTTACTTTAACTATGGAACAAGAAATCAATGGTTAATTGCCGCAAATGTTTCGAAAACGAAACCAGACAGAATCATACGGTATTGCCCAATCGTTCGAAAAAGTGGAGGAGTGTGTACAAATTCTCGAACGTATCTGATTAGCTTAGTTGATACAGAAATACAAAATAATATGTTGATAACGGAAATTGTTTTGTAAGGCATAGATATGAAAATACCAAATATATTTGATTACGATTTCATGTTGTAAATCAAAGGTGTTACATGGCTGTTGTATAGCACTTTTGAACCGTAATGGTTGTCGGTGTCGTCTGATATCCTTGTTTTACGCTCTTATGATTGTCTTGAAAGAGAAGAATCGCTTTCCTTTAAGAATGTTATACATTCGTATTTTCTGTCAGTAAACATGTTTTCGCATGTGCTGGTAGATGAGATCTCCTCGCATCTCTACCGCTTGCTTGTTGATATCTTTACGAGGTTTTTCGTTAATACCCAATGATGTGTCATGTCTATATTTATTTCACCTGCAGACCGATCCATTGGTTGTATTCCATCCATAGGTTTCAATAATAAGACCCTTATTCATTTTCTGTTATGAAGATTTCACCTCGAAGATTATCGATACGTTGCTAACTCTGGGTAACGAGCGATGAGTGTGTGTTGACCCGATGCACTCGAGGCGTTAGTGAAAATATCAGAGCTGGGGAGGACAGTGGATGGCTTCTAAATAGAATGATATGCTACTTTCTGGTCGTGTGACAATATTAAAAACCTTGATGTACGCATCTATTGGAGACCTATCGATGGGGCAACTTTCTGCCGTTCTCACATAATATTTCACAGTTCGAACATTCTGAAAATTAAAGCTTTGAGTTAAAAACTAAAGAAATGAATTAACATTGCATCTTAAATGTTGATATGTACTTGAGGATTATAATACATATAGCACATGGTGTTATCTATGATATTTACACTGAAACATGTGGGTTTACTGTATAATGCGTTAAGGAGTGCGCTAATAACTATTAGCATGGACACGTTTACTTCTCTTTTCTCTTTGGAGTGAGAGAATGAATGCTGCTGAACCAAAAATATGCATGAAAAACAAATGGTTTAGTGTTCCAAGGACATATATGAACTTGTTTGGGGTATGGTGGTGCTTGGATATATAGAAATTGCTTCAATTTATTTGAGTTGTATTTTTTAATGAATATATAATTAATATGTATCGTTTTCCCTTAATAATGTTTTTTTCTGTTTATCACATGTTCTTGTCAGTGAAAATTATATGTTATTAAAAAAATGAAAACTTGTTTTACTTCCCCACAGCATGTATCTTTATTGATTTAAGACCGCTATTGAAGGATGTTTATTCGGTCGGCTGTTGTGTGTTAAGATGTTATGTTCATAGTTAAGCTTTACAGAGGGTAAAAACTTTTGGTATGTTAAGCTGTTGATCCTAATAGATCAAAAACAAAATACTATGCTAATGTTATAAAAACATAAAGACATTAGCAAAAACATAAAAATATATTTTAATAAATTTGTTATGTTGACCCATTACAAGCAAGAATCAAATGTATAGCCTATAGTTTCAAAAACGAACCTAAACACAGCAATCATAGGTATTTGCAAAATGTTTCGAAAAGTGGGCGGAGTTGAACAATTTCTCGACTTGTATCTGCTAGAGTCTAGTGTGAACAGATAAAATACAACTCCTGAAGCGATCGTTGCTCGTAAGACCCAAGCATAAACTCGACTTAGTATCTAATACTCTATGTGAAACCATGACATTACATACTCATGAAAGAGAAATCGAATTGTATAAATGTCATGAAAAGTTCGTAAAATTTTTAGTAAGAAACAAAAAATTTTCAAGAAATAAAATTAATAATTTCAAATGTTTTTAAAAAATACAAAAAAATGTTTAAAGAAATAACTTGAAAAAGTAAACGAAAATGCTTTTAAAGCACAAAAATATTTCAAAAATGAAATGAAAAATGCTTCGAAAATGCGTTTTTTAAAACGTAAAACATTCTTTGAAAGAAAGTAAAAAATAAAGTTTTTAAAAAATCAAAATGTTTTCAAGTTAAATATTAAAAAATAAAAAGTTTTTTAAAACAGAAAGATAGTGAGGAAATGGAAATGAAAATTAAAAAATATAAGACAAACACATTGCCGTTGTACTAATAGGACAAATCAAAAAGGTGACCTCACTCGTGATCCCGCTACCGTGCCTGGTTCGTATTACGCGCGAATTACACGACTCACACTAAGTTCTGACTCCAGGTCATCTCAGTCGTTCATTCTAAGTGTCCGTTCCGTACCCTTCCTTGCAAGCGTCCTCATATGCTCGTATCGGACGTAAACTGCGTCTGTAATAATAAATTCTCGCCTAGCATTTGATTAAACCCTTGGCTAAGGTTTGAGACAGTCTTCCCACTTCTCCGACTATCCATCACGTCCCTGAGCACACCTCAGTGAGGTAGATCCGAAAGCAGACACTATCGGTGCTCTGTGTCCAGCCAAACAACCAAAGACCTTAGCATGCACTGCCTCGCTTCCGCGCACGACGGCTGGTGAACCGTTTTCCCTGGTTGTTCCTTCACATACGATTCGGCTCTGTCACTATAATCTAGTATCAGACTTCAGCTGATATTCGTCGCCTCCGCATTCTATAACAATTTCTAAACGCTCATCGCATTACTGGGACATCCCTATCCTACTCTCATCACACGGCAGGTTAAATCTCCTCATTTTTACATCCGGCCTGATCCAAAGGAGCCGTTGTCACCGCCTTCGATGCTAGCAACTCTTCATACTCATCACCGCGATCCCTTCCTTGTTCGTACTGTATGTATGCATAGTTAGGTACTATTACCTTGCTTGTTTTCTTGTTAGAGTATGAAAACTTTTTGTTTGTTTAGCCCAGTTTACTCGAGAGTTAAGTTCTGTATGTAGCGTTTTTCGTTGTATGTTATTATCTCTTAGTTCAGGTTATTAATATTATTAAGACTTTCGGAAGTGATGTATGAATAACACTTTGTTACGTTGACATATATTCGTTCGATCAATATGAAATTAGGTTGGTGATTGGTAATATTATTGCTTACATATCGTTGCTAATGTTAATGTTAAAAATAACTATGGTCAGAGATGATGTTTGAAACAAAAGAGTCGTGAATAGCGGTACGCTTCCGTATGCTGATTGTTAGTTAATTACTGTTGCTAATGTAATCGGAACTTCTTGTTATTGTAGCGATATTAATATTCATGTATAAGGTATGTTGGGTTTGTCTTTTTATATTATATTTTCTTAGGTAATAGGGCGAAATGATACGTTAGCTTTATGGTTGTGAAAGACATTGTCTACGTTGAGCATATATTAGCTGGGTTCAGTTTATGAAAATAGATTTGAGGGTTATGATTTAAATTTTTTTCTTTTAATCATTATTCTCATTGTTACTGTAAAATAACAGGGATATGTTAGAGATATGTTTGAAAACAAGCTTCGTGAATAGCGTACGTATTGTATGCTATTTGTGTAGTTACCTTTCCTTTACTGTTAAGTATAGTCCGGTACTTTTGTTAATGATCGACTGTTTCCATTCGTGTCTAAGGACGTTAGTTTCTAGTCCGTTGTACATTATAGCTATCCTTACATCAGCTTATGCTTCATGTTAGCTTTACTTGATTGTGAATCTTTATTGCTCGTTAGCGTATTTTCATTGGCTCATGAGTGGATATATTAGGTTAGGTTATGATGGCACTAAATTTTGCCTTAAATTGTTTACGTGTTAACGTAGACTATATAATAGTGATATGTTCGGAAAAAGTGGGATGGATAGGTTTACGTTCTGTATGCTGCCTGTTTAAGTTACTCTTCCTTGTAGTTAAGTATGGAACTCTGTTATTAATCTTGATTGCTTATTCGTGCATAAGGTATGTTAGGTCTGTCGTTGTACATTTATCATTTCGTAGTTCAGTTGTATGCTATTGTGTTTGCTTTTTATTAGATGCTGAAAACTTTGTTTTAAGTTAGGCATATATTCATTTGATCCGTTCGATATGATAATATATACTAAGGTAGCCTCCGTCTGGATAATTTCTTTGTTGGTGTACAATCGTTACTATGTTATGTAAAAATATCAGTGATATGTTATAGAAATACAGTTCTGTAAGTAAGGCGATGTAAGCTGAGGAGTTACTTGAACACATTATCTTCGGACATCTGGTAACTGAATAACTCTAATGAAACAGGGAACTACAGACACAACACATGAAACGAATTGCTCTGTGAAGGGTGGGCTGAAAATCACAAATCACGATACAGTAAGCTGAATTCGTACTGATAAAACCTGATTCGAGAAATTATATACACGAACACGAAAACGATTAGAGTATAGCGCCCTATAGCACTGACTATTATTGATGAACGTTCATATATGAGTTCGTCTCGGTCCGTCCCGGTATACGTTGATTACTTTCCTCTGTCTGATTGTTCGAATAGACAAAGAATACTCTTATACCTTCTTGATATCGATAGTTTATACATACGATTCTTCATCAGTTAATGACACTTTTTGCGCTGTTTGGTTAGGTGATGACCATTCTCATTCTTGCCTTCCTAAAGTTCGTTAGAAACCTATCTTTACGGGACCTTCGTAATACCTAACGATGTGGTATTTACATTTTTTCGTCAAACGAATGGAGAGCGATAATTACGCTGTATTTCCATTCGGATGTGCAGACAAAAATAGAATAGGGGACCCGTCTTATATCCTCTCGGTTGAATGAATTCAATCCAAGATTGTCTGATAACTTCGGTAAGCTTGGGTCAATAGCTATATTATGAATTTTCCATCTGTTGCATTCGCCACTTCGAGTGAACTATGATCTATCAGCAGGTGACAATGCTGACCGAGGTTATAATAGAATTGAGGTTGTTTTCACTGCATCTGATAATTTTAAAAAAGTATTGATGTATCGCAAACTATTGGTAAACCTCAGTCGCCATGCTGTGATTCACATTCGCAGACGTACGTGGACTATAGGCAGTATGCCTCTTCATTCCTCGGTATTTTCAATGCGGTTGATGAAAAATATTTATTTGAACTCAGCTTTGGTTAAAAATGAAAAACGAATGATTACTCGCTAATTCTCATCCAAATCAAAAAGACATAAGTCAGACACTACTCGAAGACTCAAAATAGTATTCAATGGTCAGTTTGCTTTAATAGCCTCACGGAGTGCTTGTGGACAAAAACACGAATGAGTTCATGGTTTCACATTTTACAATCTGATCACAGTGGTCCTTGACACATCATTGTGATCATGTGGCAATTAAATTATGTTCTCCCCATTTGGGATTGAGCTTTGGAGGTGGGAGCAGGGAGGTAACTTTTGGCTTCCACCCTTATGGACAAACCATTTGTCAATTCAGATCCGAGGACACAGTTTTAATGTACCATACTAATTCTTTTCATTGTTGGATATACTCTCGAATGGTTGAAGAGCGGGGGAACCACCACCCCTACTTTCTAAATCCCGGTGTAAGTCTCAGTGATTCTGTATATGTATGGCCTATAATTATCAGATCACTCGGGGAACCGAATCAAGAGATAGTTTGGGAGCTATGCGAAAGGTGTCGGCGATAGTAAAGCTTTCAGTGGTTATTTATTACTTTTACCATCCTTTAATATAAGAATATCTTCTATTTTATTTAAAGTAATCATTCTGGAGAACATTTTAATAGATACTGCATAATTTAAGGCACGGAATTGCTACTCGGAATCCGCGATATTTTGGTATAGCGCATGATATTCTTCATGTATCCTCTTAGATTAGAATGAGTTAATATGGTTAAACATAAAACGTTGCTTTTATGATTTTACTTTAATGCTACTTTCATATATATTCTGAATCAAATTAAAATATGGACTTATAAAAAAAATGAAACTTGTTTTACTTCGCCTCCATACTTGAACCTCTTATTCGACGACGTTAAAATAAGTGCTAATTGATGAGTCTATCTATATTCGGTACTGCTGCTGTCACATTTTACTAGATACTTGGTTAAGTATCCTCTATATGTTCGGTTAGTTTTAACTATTAACGGAGATAATAACTATTGTTATGTCAGCTGTTATCCTAATAGATCAATAGATCTATAGCATCATGAATGAGGTGGGATGATAGTGATTAGGCGTTGGTTGTGATTTAGCTCGAGTTTACTGTTTTAAGTGATATTGTGAAAATGTAAAAATTTTTATACGTTATATGACAAAACCAAAATCATAAATCAAGTAACATTCAAAATATTTATAGATAAAAAACAAAAAGGGTAGTATAAAGAAGGATAAAGTTGCATAATTTCTTGGTAATTAACAAGGTTGTTAACCAAAGGTTACAATTCAAGCACAAAACTATATACAATCAACCAATCAAGTTTTAAATGATGAGAATCCAAAGTTCCACTTTAGAAGTTTGTCTTTAACAAGTGGCAATAAGTCAATAGCAACTCCATACCAAAAATTGATTTTAAAGAAAAAAAATTACCCACATTAGTAAAAATACACACACCACTAAGCGCGGAATAAAAGTTTTTTATAAAGACAAAAATTAAACTTTTTATAAAGTTTTAATAAAGTTTTTAAAAAAGATAATTTTAAGAAATGAATGGTACAAATTAATAAAAAGTTTTTATAAAGAAACCAAAAAGTTTTAATTAAAGAAATGAAGTCATTTAAAAAAATTTGAAAAATAAATAAATAAATAGAACAAAACACAGCGTGCTACTGATTTGTTAAAGTGAATCATTTTTCCGCACATCAGCTTCGATCCTGTTCGTTCTGTATGCAATGTTAGTACTTTAGGTCGTATGTTAATATGGAACTTTCGTTTTGTTAGCAGTTAAATAATAGTCGAGCGATAAGGTATGTGTGAGGTTTTGTCATCTGTACATTATATTCATAGTTTAATTGATGCTATGTTTGGCCTTATATGCATGTGAAAGACTTTAGTTACGCTAGTACTATATTCATTTGGACGTATGATAATTACACAACCGATTGTGATAAATTTTCTGTTATGTAACTATCGTTAATGTTAAAATATCAGTGATATGTTAGAAAAAAGTGTAAAATAGGTCTACGTTCTATGCGATCAATCGGTGTTAATTACCTTTACTAGCTCGTATCGCCTTCTTCAAATCGTTCATGGTGAGAACTTTTGTTAATGCTTATTATATAGCTGTTATTATTCATGTTTATCACAGATGGAGTCCCCCTTGTGGAAACTTGCTCCTGGCAACATACCACTGGGTCCATTTCTGAGAACCCAGACATCAGGGGACGTGTGTTTAGGTTTCTTTGCTGAATTGGTAGTACGATTTTCACCTTGTAGTTCATGAGCTTCACGGTGATAGGTCTCTATGATTTTGCTTCCTTAGTACTGTGAGATTGTAATAGTTCAAACTTTGCTCTGCCATAAACTGATTAGCATATCGCTATATTTTCTAATCCGATCCCAAGTATTAATTAATACCCGATCATCACGACAAAAACGCCCATCTACGTATTACAACAAGGTTATATGCGGTTTATAGGGAATCATTTTATTCTTTGTGGTCTTACCTAAAAACAATTAATTTACAATTATGATTCAATGTATAATAACTATCAGAATGGATTATCATGGTAGTGGACAGCGATAGGAGTAAGGGGTGTTGATTGGTCTATTGTATTTTATCTGATTTACAAGGTATACTTAGCGGCTAATCTTCCTTAAGTTTTTACTAAAATATGAAAATAAGCCGTAAAAATTTAGTTAAAAACAAACTGTTTAACGCAAATCAAGATAACAACATAAAAGAAAGTTTTCCTCAACTCTTGTGTTTATATTTTTATTATAATTGTTTAATACGTAAAATATTTAGATATGTTATTGAATCAAAGTGAATCACTGTAATAGGGAAGAAGGTCAGTCGAGGTCAAGGGGAGCGCTTAGTGGGTAATTGTATTGTACTGATTTATGAGTAAAATACTTAGGATTGATGTGCATCAAGAGGTACATTCAATGTATGAGCTTCGAAGATAGAGCCTACTAGAGGGCTTATCAGTTATTGTAATTACTTCCTTTACTCACTCACATGAGAAGCACAAAAACCCACATGCATGGAGACAGATTTTTTAAGGGCTACACTGCTCAAATATAAAGTGTAACCCACTGATAGCGAAATCTGTGAATCTAACACCTATCCGAGAATATTCCTCAACTAGGTATTTTGCTGTTCATAATTTCTCTATCGGGTACATATTATGTTTCAAGCGATCCTTTTTTTAAATAGATATGTGTTTCAGAATAGTATTCATATATTTATTCTATATATAAAAATATTGATTATACCAAAAGCTTAAGTATGTACTTATTCACTTCCTTGTTTAGACTCTGACTTGCAGTTTTGTCAGTAATCGCTTATATATATTGGTTTGAAGTTTATGTATTATATGAGAGTATAAAAATGTGTTTTTTTTTTTATATATTTTATATAAATATTTATTTTATTCATAGAAGGTGTGTTGATATCTTAGGATTGGTTTTAATCTGATTTAAACTTCCCTTTATTGATTTTTTTTTTCGTGCCATCAAAGAGGGCATGTGGCATGTCCCACTAGTGTGGTTTTAGGTAAAGAAAGTTGAGGTTGAACCTCTCTATACGGTCGTAATTCTGAGATGTTTCCGTCGGGTGTGCTGATTATTGTTTAAATTCGATTTATTTGGAGTTAGTGTCGGATAGTGTTGTGTGTGCGGAAGGGTAGTCTAAAGTGGTTGTGTTCTCCGCTCTCAATTCTATGTGCAGATGTCTTGTAGTTGTAATGTTTGCTCGGAATAATTGTTAACTGTTTTTGCCGCATTATGAGTGGGATTGGTAATAGTTAGCCTTTGTGTCAGGATTTTGTTCATTATGATACGTACATGCGTTGCGCTAAGATAATCCACTCAGGTGATAGCTTGAGTTCAGGCTGTATAATAGGTATCTAGGCAGGGTCATTAATTTGAATGTCATTTGCTGAGATTGTGTTGAGGGGGGTGAGGCGTCTTTAAGGACACCCCGTAATTGAAGTATGCTGTGGAGGGATACATTAGGGTTTGATGTAAGCGCTCTTTGAAAAGATTATCAAATTAGCAGAGCCTCAAGGTTGTGATATACGTCAGTCCAGTGCTGTGCTTCTAGTCAAGATCTGGGAACTAGCTGCTTCTCCAAATTTTATTTAATCACGGTTGTACTCCGCGAATCATGTTATTTAGGTCGTAGTGTGAGTGAGTGGAGTGTTCCAAATGTGTTCAGGATCCATGTGCCGGATGAATCCGGGTATGAGCACGTCATAATGTTGTATGTCTGATACTATGTTGAAGTTCTCTTGTTTAATTTTATAGCGTAGTAATGATAGATAGTATATTTATATATTTATATCACGTTCCTATCATAAGGTATGTGAGATATCGTACAGAAATTTCTAGAGAAGCGTTAGTTTAAAAGAATCACAAGTAATATGATATATGAGATTGTATCTTAAGTATATAGAGATGTGAATCGAATGTTGGTATATTGCGTTTGTGATGATAATAAAGTAGTCTATGCTTCTTATAGTTAGCAGAAGAGTTTAATGTTGATTTCATGTTTTGTCTTAGAATAATAAAGTCTACATGAATATGATAAGATGTTAAATAATGTTTGGCAAATGTACTAATCTTTTTAGATGAAATATATTATTTCTTGTTATTATAATAGGAGGTATCATATAACATAATGTTTTTAGTGTATGAGTTATTTTATAGTATATAGTAGTGAGTGTAGTACTGCCACATAGACTAAGACAAGGCATATCATTTCGCGAGAAAATAAATCAGGTGATGTTTTATCAGATGTTTATGACAATGTATCAGATAGTAATTTTCGTACATTACTGTTATTTCTAATAGATGCTGGAGATAATACAAATGAAGTTAGAGATATGACTTTAATTAAAAACAGTTACTAATATTCATGATGCAAAGTGTTTTGCCGTACTTGCCGATAAAAAGTTAGATATATCTAAAACAGAACATATGATATTATGCCACAGGTATGTTGATTTATCGTACAAAATTTAATAAAAGAATTTTTGAAATTTGTACCTGTGGAAGGATTAACTGGAAATATAATCGACACTTCAATTTTATTAACTCGATAAGACAAAATTGAAATTTTTTGGAAAATATGATCGGTCAAGGGTATATGACTGTGCTGCTTCAATGATGAGCAATTTCAAAGGAGTTCAATCCTTTTTGAAAAATATATCCCACAGCTTTGCGTGTTCGCTGTAGTGCTCATGTCTTAAATTTAGCAATATCTCAAACTTTTAAAGTCCAATCAGTTCAATTTGGCTTGAGTACCGTAAAATATGTTGGTATTTCTTTTTTCGTCTTCTCCATAAAGAATCTCTATACTTAAAGAATTTATTAAAACTGATCTACCTGACTACAAGAACAAATCACTTGTGAAACAAGGTGGGTTTGCAACCATGATGCTGTAATGCGTCTTAAAGAAATTTTGTTCATTCTCCTGAAGAAAAAAAATAGAAGAAATAACAAGTGATGAAACTTCAAGCCAAGCATATTAATTGCTATATTCTATACTCGATGGACGATTTATTGTAACACTTCGGGTTCTTAAGAAAATACTTTCAAGTACATTAGGAATTTCATGACTAGTTCAAAAGATTGACTGTGATTTATCAGAAGTTCTGGATCATATCTACGACACAGTAAAAGTTATGCAGAGATGGAGTTCCGATGCAGATTCTGTATTCAAAAGTTTCTGTGATGAAGGCATTAGTTTTTCTTTAATATTAAATGAGACAATTTGGATGCCTCGAAGTGAGCTTCGTCAAATAAAACCATCTTCTAAGTTAACCATTGCAACACTGGAACAGTATTACAGAATTTTTATTCCCTTGTTGGACAGCTGTATTAAATAAATGGAAGAGAGTTTCAGAAAGCATAATCATTTATTACGTGAACTTTAAAAATTTATTTCAAGGTGTTGTTTTGACTTTTCATTATTTGAACTTATTACTTGCACAACTTTTTATGCAAAAATTCTTCCTAACCCAGACAACATAAACATTGAATTTGAACTTTTGGAAACAAAAATGGATAAATGTGAATATCGATGAAAGACCTATAGAAGTGTTTCTACATGCATTATATTGTACTCGTATTCATTTATCGTTTTTCTCCGAGTATTTTATTTATCTTCATTGATGTGATATTCATGTAAATATTGAGAATTATTTATTATTCTGACTGTGAGTATTATGGGTCGTCTGAACTTATTAGTTTAATATACATAAATATTCTATTTATATAAATATAATAATCTCACTAAATACTCTATTTTCATATTCGTATATTTACTCTCATTCTATCTCATAGACAATCCATTCATAAGGATATTTACAGAAGCTTAATCTCGTAGCGAGTGATTAATCCCTTTTTAATATATTAATTGTTTTTATCTTGTTATTGAACAAAATTTATATATAATAATTTCTTGATTGTTATTAAAATCTATTTATAATTATTTAACTATATAATATAATTTGAATTTGTGGAATATATCTCATCTCTTATAATCTACATATATTACTTAATATGGTTATATGTTAAAATTATGGCTGAATGTATCATTTATCATAAATAGAATATCTTGGATTAATTGTATCTGTATTTAGACTCTATAGCGAGAATTATTTATTTATATTCATGTTATATCTATTATTACATCATGTATATACTTATTATTGATTTTATTATTAGTTATTATTACTCTCACTTATTTATATTAATGTATAATTGGTTCATAATTATTCATTCTTTACTCTATATAGTTATGGAGTGTAATTTATAACTTTAAGGTGAGTGAGAGTGCTATTATCTACTCATATTTAATTATTATGTGGGGATTGCTATTATTTTATTTTCTCATCTCAGTTATTTTTATATGTGAGTATTATTATATGATTGTCAGAGTATCACTCTATATTATTAGTGATTATTGATCTAATAAAAAGAATCTATTATATAAAAATTATTAGTTGATTTCTTTATATTTCATAATTATTTACATCATTCATTAAATATTTTATTTGTGAGTTCATGTAAGTTGAGTCTCACTGTGAAATTGTATTATTGTAGTTATCATTATTAATCTTATTTATTATTACTGGTTACCGTAGCGTCTAGATGATACGATTAAACTTATTTATCTCAATCCTGACTTGTATTTTAGTCTCAATATTACTTATTATTATATATTATTAGGTGGAGTTATTATCTTATTAATAGACATTAATTCTATTACTCGTAAGTCATATCTAAAGGTTTCTATTGTGTTATGTGAATATACTATATGAGTTTTATGATTATGTTAATTATTAAGAATATTTCCATGATACTCTCTTTAATTTGATCAGACTTAATGTGTGATGCGTGTAGTCATTCATTTCCACTTTACTATTTCCTTGATCTCCATTATTATTAATTTATTGATATTATTATTATTATTATCTTAGTTTTTATTATTTATTCTATAATCTATTATTAAATTATAAATATTATTATATACGCGTGCGCCTTCTTCGTGACATAGCGTGCTCGATCTTGCTGCTTCATGCTATAATCTGTTCTCACGTTTCACGCGCTCTGTGCCCGATTTTAAACTTTGACTCTTAGAAACAACATTTCTCGGCGCATGTCTGTTTCCGATGTGCCAGTCCTTGTTATGGTGTAAATGGGCGCTTATGAGCTGTAGCGAGCTGCGAGGGTGGATAGGAGGTGTCTTCTAACCTTCAGTTAATAAATCAATAGAGCTCATCTCTATCCAATTTGTGACCTCGAAACTCTCTTCTTCCTCCAGAGCTCATCAAGAAGATCGTGTACTATTCTTAACCGGCTGCACATAAGAATTCCATATTTCACTGGTCTCAAGAAGTTCTTCGAGACTAAAAAAGTAAAAGATCAAAGAGGGTATTGTTATCAGATCTTGTCTAAGCCCATTATATAAACTATGCAGAAAGAAGGTAAAGTCATCATATGTTTCAGTAATACAAGATTCTACAATATCCATTTATTCTTTACTTTATATAATAGAATAAATTATTTCAAATACTCCATACACTTAAATAATTAATTAATATTATATATAACATATTAATAGTATATATATAATTATCATTATATATTATATATATATATAATATATATATATATATTATAGTATATATATTATATATATATAATATATATATATATATATTATTATATATAATAACTATATATATATAATCTATTTATATATATATATATATTATATATATATATAGTATATATATATATATTATATTAATCTTAATATATATATATATAAATATATTATGATATATATATATATTATATATATATATATATATAATATATATATTATATATAATAAATATATAATAGTTAATATATATTTGATATATATATTATATTAATTACAATAATATATTATAATATTATATATATATAATATATATATATAATATATACTTAATATATATATATTAATTATATATATAATTAATTTATATATATTAATATATATTTATCTATATATATATATTATAATATCAATATTAATATATATAGTATATTAATATCATATCATGATTATCGACTGTCATTCTGATGTGGACATCACGTATAGTGGATAATACAGATAGGGAGACAAAGTAAGATCGATAGCAGCAGGAGATAATAAATATGTCACAATATAAGAATGTATTTAAAACATCTGAAAGCTGAAATTGGATAGAAAGATTCATTATATGTATAAAAAAATCATAAGAAGAAAGTCAAAATTACTATTAAATAAGAACCTTGGTAGGTAGATAATGAGATTATATTTATAAGAAGATAGAATATTACTTTATAATGGCTTAAAAGTTTCTAGTTAACTAGTAAATGGAAATAAAATTTATAAATTATAAACGATTCAGAATTATTTATCTAAAAATTTATAAGTATAATTATATAATATATCATTTTAATTCACTATTTTAATAAAATTAATAAACCCGTGAATGTGAGCGTACATAACAAATTTTTTCGACATACACATAATTCTTATTAATTAATTTTTTGATGAAATATTATATTAAAAAAAGAAAGAAAAGAAATTTGAAATTTTAAACACTAGAAAGTGAACTGCATTTCGCCAAGTCGTTGATTGTTACACTAAGTGAATAGAAAATTCATATATTCTCTTCTTCTTTATATATTATAAGCACATAAAGGGGGCTGAAAAACTATTACTATATACATTTGTTTCTTTTCACGTGAATGGAATGGTGTATATAATCTTATATATTATTAATATATATATTATATATATATATATATATATATAATAATTATATATATATAATATATATATAATAATTAATTATATATTAATATATATATTATATATATATATAATTAATAATATTATTATATATATAATATTATATTAGTATATATATTAATATATATATACTATTAATATGATATAATATATTATATATACTATATATTATTATATATATAATATATATATATATATAATTATATAATATATAAATATATATTAATTAATTAATATATATATATAATATTAATTTATATATATAATAAAATTATAATATATAAAATAAAAATTATTAATAATACTATTTGAGGGAGATTATAGTGAATTTATTATTCCAAAATACTTATTTAGTAATACTTATCCATTTTGAATATGTTTAGGTATTATTTATTATCTATGAATACTTTCAAGAAAGTATATAGTCAATTATAATATTTAGTTTATTGAATAAAATATATAAAATTTTTTATCAAAATACAAAATTATAAAAAATAAAAATAGTTTATCTTAATTATATTTTTAAAAGAGAATAATACATCAGAAGACTAAGTTAAAGGTCGAAATTATAAATAATTTGAATCGAATTAATATTGATATGTTAAATACTTTGTGTTATTGTTATAAATATTATTTTTATTAAACTAATACATTTTATATGATTTTTCTTAATAAAAGTATAATATACTAATAAGGTTTTTATTATTAAAATATTATAACTTTAATAAATTAGTTACAAAATTAATACATCACATGGAACTATATTGAGCTTTCGTACTTTAACATCAACCGTAAAGTACACATCTACTCCAGGTATTACTCTATATAATCACAATAAGGAATAGTATTTTAAATATGAATAATATATATTAATTATAATAAATTATTATTATTATTATAATATTTTTATAAAAATCTATTATTATTTTAATGTTTAACCAATTTTTTTAAAAATAAATAATTTTCTATATTACTGATTCATATAAAATACTAAATAATCATTTGTTTATATAGATTATTTCTAGAGGAGGTCCTTCTACTCGTGATGTAAGACTAAAAGTCATCCAATTGTCCTGTGTATATTTTGTAAAAATATAAATAAATAACAGTAAGTATTTAATTTAAGATATTTATTAGAAACAATTAAATAAGAATAAATCTATATAAATTAGTATATTAGTTTTATTTAATAAAAATAGTTATACATCCAAGGGTATTTACACCTATCAATTAATATATATTATCTATATATACTATATATAGTATATAATATATATATATTAATTATAATATAATATAATATATTAATATATTATTAATATATAATATATATATTAATATATAATATTATATATTAATATATATATAGTATATAATATAAATTAATATAGTATAATATATATATATAATAGCTTACACCATAGTTATACTGATATATAGTAACGGTATGAAGTGTTTAAGAGTGGAAATTTGAGAACCCTCAATTCGATTTACCCATTGACATTATGCGATTGAGGGCATTGAGTTGACCCCTTGAAGGAAATATAAAGTGGTGCCTCCGTACATATATGCAACGCCGAAAGAGATTGTTATGAGCAGTCGAGAGACTCAATGGATCAAGCAGTATGAGTCTCCTCTCGTTGCTGAGTTCCTGTTTTTAAATGTCCCCACAACAGCTCACTGATCCTGTGGAACTTATTATTCGGCACAGTCAATAAATTTTTTTCAGACTCCTATAGTCTTTGCGCCTGGTCTCTAATATGCCTCGCACTACGTCACACTCTTTACAGTGAACGGCTAAGAATTATGATTCACGAGAGTTATATATGTGACGCTTTATGAGAAGTTAATGGGGTAGGGTTAAAAAAAGAGACATGTAGATTTTATTTTTTAAATAACGCTAGAGAGCGGTACTCTCTTTGTGCTTAAGAACAATTGTATTATATATCTTGAATTTAGAGAAATAATATTCGTGTATAACAAGCACATTAGAATTAAGATAAATATCTATATAATATCAATATGTAATATAATTCCTAACAATGGACTAGAAAAAAAATCTTGAAATTCATTATCAAATCAATTGCAAAAGATGATCTGCAAAATAATTATATTGGCTTGAAGAATCAGAATCCTTAGTTCACTTTCTATTTTTTATTTATTTATTTTTAACAATTTGATTATTATAATAAGTTTAGAAATACATATATTTATAATTATAGGTATCTTTAAAAATATCATTAATAAAGTTTGTAACTTCAAATATAACATGGATATATAGTGCAGGGCACACACATATACAGATCAATGGCTTCAACAACATATATATCTATAATATATATATATAATAGTAATCAACATATCACACACACACATATATAATATAATATAATTATAAATAATATATAATATATTATATTATATATATATAGTAGTTATTAGTGCACAATGCTATTATAGACTATATATTTATAAATATATATATATATATATATATATATAATATTATAAATTATATATATAATTTATTAACTAATAAATTAATTAATTAGTTATTCGTTGGTATGTATTATAATTAAATATATATATATAGTTAATTAAGTCCTGCTATTATCCTCCTTTTAATTATCATCTATACTAATATAGTCCATATATTTGATTAATCATTAATAAACTATAATTATTATGGACCAATTTTTATTCATAATTGCTTAAATCATATATATGCAGCCCTCTATAAATCCAGCAAATAATCCATTACTCACGTAATAAATAAAACATAGACTAAAATTATACTATATTAATAATATTAATATATATATAGTGATAATATCTATATATACTTATATATATACTATAATATATATATATATATTAATTAAATATTATATATAATATATATATAAAGGGTCTTGTTAAACTTATGTAATGTGAAAGAATGTTATAGCCGAAGCCTCCATAAAAGTGTGTTTTGACAATCTATAAGCTTTTCGAACAATATAGATATATATATTATATATAATATATATTATATATATAATTTTAATATATATCTATAAAATTGTAAAATAATAGTATTATTATCGTTATCCCTAAATCATTGCAATGTATGGTTGTCGCAAGGGTAATAAGAAGTGATTCAGAAAACTGAATAGCAAAGACAAGTTTTGAAATATTTTGCATTATTGAGTTACAAACTATTGTTAAATATATTTGTAAATAAATTTATATATATTAAAATATAATATATATTATATTTAATATAATCTATATATATATATATCATATAAATATATATATATATATATTATATTATATATATATATATATATGATTATTATATTAATATATATATATATAATATATAATATATATATATATTATATGTATATATATATATATATTAAATATATATTTTATATATATATATAGGTATATATTAAGTATTATATATTGCAAATATTGTGAAATTAAATTTGCATTAAGAATGTTTATCATTTATTTATTTATTTTTTAATAATTTAACAGTTGTCACCGGCCACTTACACGGGCATGAGCCCTTTCAAGTATATATGGAGGAGGGTTAGTTATGCATAACCTAAAATTTCATCCATAACACTAAATCAGTTAAACTATGATCACAGATAAGCATTAGACGTACAGGCTTTTGAGTGCATGTAGATAAATTCCACAGACAGATTCTTTCAGGATTTTGAAAAATTTCAGTAATTTTTAAAGTATCTCAATACTGCTGAAAAAAATTTCAGGAACTTTGCCTAAAATTGTCAACTGTAAACTATCTCTGAGTTTCACCCACTATCTATTCAAAACGGTACACTAAATATGCTCTGTTGTCTTTATCGAGAGGCAATCAGATAACCAGGTATAATGGTGGAGTAAACGCGTAGTGGTCAAGTTTCCAAACACCTATCTTTCTTCTTTTGACAGCCCAGATAAAAGCATATAGAAAAGAGATTAAAGATAGCGCCAAAGGCTAATTCAAAACATTTCGCAAGCTCCGATAATCGACATAAGATACGGACGAGAGCTTCAAGCTAGAGACCATCTAGTGTATAACTTAAGTCATCATTGACCTAGTTATTACTTTACTAGCCCTGTTTGGTCTTATTTGATTCGAATACCGTCACACTAAACCACATGTTCTCAGTGGTGATGTAAACCAGAGCCCCCCAGATATGAAAGAAGTACTCCATGCAACCATACATCTGCGGATGACCCTTGTATAGCTGGAGTAACTAGTTAGTTACATAGTGGAGAGAAGAAAATGAGATATCAATCATAGTTGGTATTCCCTCTCTGCAGTACCCACATTATTCCACAAAAAAATTTGCAGGAGAAAAATCGTACTGGAAGTCCTATATAATATATATATATAATATATATATATATATTATATATATATATAATTTATAATATATATATAATAATGTGTATATAATATATATAAATATATTTATTTATATTATATATAGTATACTTTAAAATTTTCAAGTTTGTTATTATATTTAAAAACAAGATGGATTAACCTTGTTCTTACAAACTTTTTACCAAGTAAATAGAATTTTACAAAATGTTTTACAATTTCAAATAATTTTAGGTTACAAAAATCAAATTCTCACTTTATATAAAACAAAAAAAATGATCTCTCAAATTTTGTAGGTAAAAAAGACAACACAAAGGTAATCTGTGTGATACACAAACGTTCAAACATCAAGTTTAGACATAAAAAAAGAAAAAAAAATACATTATTTTCCTTTCCATTTTAATGGAAAATGGATATTTCAAAAATGCTTCCCAGGCACCCAAAAGTGGATAAAATGGATAATGGAAAACAATTTAAAAGCACGAATCAGGAATCTGCTTTAAGCTGCATTAAGCAACAATTTGAGTGAAGAATTGATAGAAAGAAGGGTTTTCTTTTGCTCAAATTTTCTCTTCGGATATTATGCGGAAAAAGTTTCGATTTTTGGAAAATTGGATAAAATTTTTTTTTTTTTTGGTTCTCGTCATTT